>MJUU01032927.1:39523-51103 GCA_002080025.1 Modiolus philippinarum | reverse complement strand
CCCAAGAAAACATGCACCGCAGGCAGAGGTATTTTTTCTGAAATAGTATGTACCTATCCTTGCCTTGCTCTCTAAAGGGAACCCGCCTTTTGCTTTTCTTATGGAGCGTTAATATTCAGTTTAATGAAAAATTCGACACTTCATTTGAACTTTCAGTAAAAAATTCTAAAACCATTTGAGTGCAGTTAAAATAATATTGGCTGTATGTTATATGCCGTAGCACAACATACTACTCTAACACAATTCAGATAAAATAGCAAGATATATTGTCGTACATAACATTCTAAGAACATACACCCAATTCTGATTCATACCTTGGCACTTTGTTATACATTGACGAACATGGACGTCTAAAATTTAGGTCATATGACAAACGTGGTGATTATGATCTTTCCCTTTCTTGGCAGCAATATATTTAACTCCCAAGCATATGGAGTGTAGCTCACATTAATTCGTCACTGCAGAGTTTGTAGTTCATAAAGTGACTGAGGAAAGAGCAAAAGCACTGTCACAAAAACTGCTGGAGTCAGGGATATGTTCAGACGTTGCTACTTTCGTCCCTTCAGAAAATCTATGGCCGTCACCATGACATCATAGATAGGCATGAAATGTCGATTTTGCAAATGAAGACGGACATTTTCAGCCAGATTAACGTCTCTTTTGACATTACCGATTATGACTTTACCCTGGATTGACCCATTGACAGTGTGACGGGTGCTGTATACAGGACATTATTACCCTTCCGGAGCACCTGATGTCGCTCTGTTTTTTTACGAGTTCATACTGTTAGTGCTTTAGTTCTGGGTATTGTATTTGGTGTTGTTTTGTGGGTGTTGTGTCTTTGGTCTTCCCTGTTCTGATGTTCTTGCTATTGCCTTGTCTCTGGATTTATGTAATTTTGCGCTTTGTTCCTTCGGTATTCTTTAAAAATGATATTGTCAGATTAAGAAGCTGACATACCATTATCAGACAGTTTATACAGAGTAGACTTTATGTTAGATTGAATTGAGCCAAAGAAATATATCATACCGCCATAAAGAGTTAAAATCATTGTAGTATGAAAAACAATACTTGGGCAAACATAGACCCAAAAGATTAAAACAACAATCTCTCAATCTAGAGTCAGGTGTCCCGTAAGATTTTAAATTAGAGCGTTGATTTATCGAGTATTTTCATTCAAATATTGTCTTTGGTAAGAATGAAAGATTTCTAGTCACTATCAGAAGTGTTGTCACAATACCGTCGCTAGCGTCGCTGTTATGTAAACGCCTTAGCATACTGACAAAAAAAAATAATTCGTACAATTGTTGATAGTTTTCTTTCAAATTTTAATACTAAAAAGCATGACTTATCCAAAATAAAAATAATCGAAAATTTTCATCTCGTGACCGAATAAAAAATCATGCGCTCCGCGCATTCGTGAGTAAATGAGTTTTTTGGTCACTCGATGAATATTACAGGATAATCATAATTTGGAATTAGTCATACAATAAATCTGAATCAAATTTAATTATCGACAACAAGACAAAATTCATTTGGAAAAACAAAACTAAAACATTTAAAAAGAACAAATATGTTTTCATGGTCTTTATAGTAATGCCAAAATCAATTAACTTTGAGGATACATTTTGTACAAAGAAGATAATTTCTTAGTTCCACGAAATTTCTTAATTTGGGCATTGTAACTTCAAATTAAAACATAGAATACAATGCTTGTAAGATCCCTTCGACTTTTTAAGTTTGAAAACAATACCAAGCAAATGTTCAAAGAAGACAAAAATGTATAGTAATAAATTCTATTCAAAACATGTGAAAGGCTTGTTTTTGATTCTCATTTGGAATTTTTTTTAATCTGTTTGTGATATTGCTATTATTGTTGAAGACTTATGTGTCTTTTATACATTGAAATCTGTCTTGAGTATATTTAAACCACATCCATAAAATTATAAAAATTCATGCAGTTTACAATAATATTCTAATATTAGACACAATGATGTATTGAAACTACATTCCTTAAATACACCCGAGCCCTTGAAGATATGAAAAATTTTTAGCCTGGTTGGTATAGTTTTCATATTTCCATATCAGCCAGACTACATACAGTGTTTTAATGATATGATATTGAATAGTGTTTATTACGCCGTAGATTATAATTCAGAAGTGACCTCTTAAGGGAGTATGAGCCTCAGATTTCAGAAGCATTCTATATCCTCGGGTTTTATCAATTCAAACTGCTAAAATTTTTTGCACATGGATCACATTTTCTTGGTCACAAGTCACTTTAAAATACATAAAATAGACTGTGTATAAAATTTAGTAAACTTCCAATTATAATTTCATATATTTAAAGGCCTATAAACATCTTATGCAAATTGAAGGAAAAAACTCTAGAGAGATCTGTTTCCCGCCAAAATTTTGACGTCTTATATCTCAAAAATTCCTACATGGATTTTCAAAATTTTTTGCTCAAGTTGTTCCATTAGTAGTGCTCTTCAAAACAAAAGGTCAGAATTTTAAATCTAATTACAAAATTTCTGACACTCGTACTCCTTTAAGCTGATTTGTGGCATTACTCGTAGGCGAGAAAATTTGCTTTTGTTTTGTTTCCTTTTCTGTGATTTTAACTATCCATATTAATAAAAATATTTTACTACATTTGCAGATTACCAATTAAACTGAACATTAGTAAGGATGACCATAAAACTCTCACTTTCTGTAAGATGCAACTATTCCAGTGTTTGCTGATTTGAGCAAAAAAGTTAACATGGAAGATACAAGAATTACAGCGTTTTCTTCTAAAACCGGGAATTACATTGGCGTTTTGTTACTGCCTTGCTGTGTTGTATTCTTCTTGGATGTTTTTTCTATATAAATACTGAGTAATTCTTTTCAAGTAAAAATGCAGTATTCTTGGACTTTTTATAAGTTATCCTCCATTTTCACGGCTTATTTGTGGCTTTGCAACAAAGTTTTTCTCAGAGGCCACAATATAATTGAGTTGCATTCAGCTTACATTCGGAGTCACTGACTTACTGCGAGATTTTTGCCTCAAAATAACTTAAAAAACAATACTAAATGCATAGTTTTCTTTGTAAAATCATGACAAAACTGTTATATTATCTCGTGAAAATGGATTCTAAAATCCATTTATTTCTGTATTGGTCACATTTTGTTTTACTCCATAGCAATCCTTATAACATACGTGAGCTGATTGAAGCATATTCTACATAAAACATTTGTCAAAAATATTCTACAATAGAAAAGAACACGCAGTCCGACATTCCTTAACGACGGCTTTCTATCTTAAAGCAATGTATCAAAATAATATTGAACATAACTGTCAGTACTTAAATATTCTCGAACGATATATTTGTATTCTTTGAAGTATTCACTTTCTTTTGTAAGATTTTATTTTCACTCAGTCTTGTTTTTATTTTATTTTAAGTACATCTTAAGAAATTCTATTAGCCAATATCTGTAAATTGTCTCATGTGCATGTACTTCATATCCTCTCATTGTTTATGTTAATAAGTTATATTTTCTTATCGTATGTCGTCTCTGAATTATAGTAGTCATATAAGTGGTTTATGGTATACATGTGAAAATTGCATTTTCGAGGTTTTAATTTACAGGTAGTTCCATTATGCTCTTCAAAGCTCGCAAGTGGAAAATCATCAATGTAACTATACTTATTTGTTCAAAACAACGCAGTAGAATACCGACGGAACATGGAAGTGGTATTTACAAAAATCGAGCTCCAGAGACATGGATAAAACGAAAACACAATAAACAATGACGCCAGAAAGTCACAAGCACACAAAAAAAAAACAAAAAAAACACAAAAAAACACACACATATAAACATTCAAAACTCTGAGAGTGACATCAGGTGCTGCGGAAGGGTAAGCATGTTCTGTTCTGTTAACAGCCCCCGTTACACTGTTAGTGAGTCAATCTAGGAAATGTCAAAATCGGTAGTCGAATCCGGGAAGATATGAATCTAGCTGAAAATGTCCGCTTTCATTTGGCACTCTTTTAATGATGTTATGTTGACGGCCATAGAATTTCTTGAGGGATGAAATTAACAAAGGTTGAACGAATCTCTGACTAAGCAGCTTTTGGGATAGTGTTTTGGTTCAATCTGTTAAAAAATCACTGTACAAACTACATGTCCGACAGTAACGAATCAACTGTGAAATGTACAGTCCATAGGCTGGAGAGGTAGGTAAATTGCTGCTAAGAAAGGGAAAATTCACAATTAGGAAGTTAAAATCATCACGCTTGTCATAAAGCTTAAATTTCAAACGTCCATCTTTGTCAATACACAACAAAAGATCCAGGTATGAAGCCGAAGTAGGTGTATCAGTTGTTTCTTTAATTTCAAGGACGTGATGTACGTGAAAGAGATTTGTATTTCCGTTCCTGCTGAATTAAAAGTACTGTTGTTCGATGGTGATATTCAGATATTCTATGAGTTATGATTTGTTCATATGCTGCATATATCTTCTTAGTCGAACCTTGTATGATATTGATATACTACTCCAAGTATATTATGGATGATAGTAATTTTTCCTTTTTCATGTATTACTTGTTAATATCTGCAAGTTTTCGTTTGTGCCATAAATAAACGTTGGGAATTTGTCTCGAGTAGGTTCTTTTTGGTTATAGAACTCATTAAAAGCAGATTAAAATACTTAATATACGCATATAACCCGAAATAGCTCATTACAAGCAATTCCATTTTATGTTAAACCGACTGTGTTTGTTTCAAGAAATAGATGAAAGCGTATGTCATCCATTTATGTTTTCTTGTATTCCAGACTTTTATTGAATTTTGTAGTATATGCCATGAGGCATTATCTGCCTTGTTGTGCCCAGATAATGGAATAATTTTAGAATATTTGAAAATGCTGAAGTTGTTTAAATAATTGTAAAAAGATTCATATTTTAATGTATTAATCAAATAAACCTCGGGCTACACTATATTTAACGTTATCGATAGAATGACAGGAATGACAAGTTTCTTGGGAAATCAAGGAGTACAGGAGCTAGCCATTACGTATAAGATAGAACAAAAACTATTTAAGATGCTTTAAATATTAAGATGATGCACAAAGTGTCAAAATGGACATACATCACATCGTGTTATAAATTTTTGCGTCATTGAATTTTCTTTTGTGTTCAGATCAAACTTGCAATGAGTGCATCTGCATCCATGGACAAAATATAAAATTTATATCGGGTGTTTTTGGACCGAAAAAAGATAGGGAAGGTAATAGACAAATCAACGAAGAAAAATGAGAAAATGTTTTTTTTTATTTAGGTTTCTTTTTTGCCTGTTGCTTTGATATTCATTTGGAAATTTTTTCGATGACTCCTTCTTTCTTTACCTTTTCAGTTGTTAAAGCGTTCCCTATATATATATTGGGACTACTTCAGGTTCCCATCAAAAGGAGCAAGAGATCATAATTAAAGTAATATAGCAAAGTCGAAAATGTATTGTGTGTCGATTAAGATCTGTCATGTCACTGGAAAATACAGCAAAGAATATGTTTGGGGGAAAAAAGAAAACATTGCTTCATGTAAAGAAAATCTGAAGCAATTTTGGGCCACTCACTTTTTCATACCGGGGTTAGTCAGATTTTACTTCATCTGACTATTAAATCTATATCCCTCATATACAGAAACAGGTTCGATTGGTTTGGTATAAATAGTTTTTGGCTATTGATGGTCAATACACCAGCAGATATATACATTTGTAATTTTGTTTGAGGGGTCCGTTTTTTTTTGTTTTTTTTTGTACACGATAGGTTTCAAATTAAAAGTCATAATCTCAACTTATGCTTTAGCTTATCTTTAGCATAAATTGGGTTATAAGATGGAAGTCTGCTTCAGTATAATACAGACACAAAAACCTCTGATAGGTCTGATACTGCATTAGTCTACATTCCGTAAATCAAAATGACTACGCCTTCATTTCAGCCCATAGATTATATACACCCAAAATAATTATGTACTGTTACTTTAAAGGATTCCTAGATCCTAAAGGTAAAGAATTGTAGTAATGTTTTGGTATTCCTTGACAAATCACTATCTGAAGGTTCAGAAAAATTCTTTGTCCATCAGGTTTTATGTCAAAGTGTGTTGGTCAAGTATAGCATTTCTAAACCATAAAGGTAACTAAGGTTAATGTATTTCTAGCCGTACACAACATTTATACTTAAACCTTTCGAGTGTAGTAAAGTAGTAAAAACCCTGACTGACTGTATGTAACATTCATTAGCACAGCATACTACCCTTGCCTTGGACAATTCAGTTATAATAGCAAAATATCAGGCAGATAAACTAGCTTACAAGCCATTCTCAGACTATTTGAATAGGGTATATCAAATGTAGAAATATATAAGTTGTGCGATGGCCACAAATTAACTATGGAACAAAATAAAAATGGTATAGTTGGCCACGATTAAAAGTTAAAAAATACAAAAATATACAAATTAAAAAACACATAAAAATGACACAAATGCATTTTTGTCATTTTTATGAGTTTTTTAATTTGTATATTTTTGTGTATTTTTGTGGCCAACTATACCATTTTTATGTAATATTAAATGTAGAATTGAAGTCAGCCAGAAAAATCGGATCTTGTCTTGTATATTTCCTGACCACGTCCGGATAATTGAAAGAAAAAAATCATACGGTTTGCAAAAATATCCTTATATTAAGCATACTGATGTATTGATATTCATGAAATAATAAAATATTCATGAGATGTCCCCGAGCTCTTGAAATGTTGTGCAAATGTTTAGATCGGTAAGTAAAGTTATTTTCACATTTCCATGTTAAGAGTTTTTAAAATGATTGTTCATTTTAAACCACCAACCAGACGACGCAGATTATTATGAACACATGCCGTCCTAGACAGATTTTTATACAATTGAATTTTGTTTTCTTTCTTTGTCAACTATACTTTTCTCATATTTCAAAACAAAATTACGAAAAACTTCATGAAATAGTGGTTTGACAATGAAATGAATTTCCTTTTCTATATATCATTTCCAGTGGCAGATCCAGATTTTCTGCTTTATAGGCGCACCCATTTATTTCCTTAGAAAAGGGGGGGGGGGGGGGGTGACCGGGCCGGACCTTAAAACAAAACCCTAAGAATTTTAAATATTTTCCAACATAAGCCCTAAGGGGGCCGGGCACAACTGCCCCCCTCATCTGATTTCAAGGAAACCGAATGTGACAAATTCAGTTGCCTTCTGTGCCTTTTCCCTGTCTGTCTGTCTGTTTGTTTGTTTTCTACGTTACAAAATTGAGGCCCGTCATGGGTTTCTTGATTACCTGCAACCGGTTGTACGAACGCGTCATTAGCTTAATGATTCATTAAAGCTTAATTACTCATTAAATTCTAAATGTGACATTAGTTAATTGGATCATTAAAATGTGTTGTACAAAGCGCTATTTTTATGTTCATTAACTAATGGGTACTTAATGAATTTTGTTTCATTAAACTTCCATTAAGTTTTCATTAATTTTTCATTAATTGGTACGTTGCAGTATGAAAATACTGTAATCGTTCGTAGCCATGATAAATTGCAACGCAAGAGTTTCCTAGATCGTAAATATTTGATATACAAAGGACAACATCGTACTTTGACAAGGTACATGATGTACAGCAAAGTCATGTTTTGAATTTTTAAAACTAAATCTCAATATCTGACGTATCAATACATAAGAAGTACTTTTTTCATGGTTAGTTCAACATATTTTTTGTTTGATTCCTTTCAGTTTGAATTATTTTATCACGTTTTTTAAAGTCACGTTTGATTGTAGAAGATTGACGTCAATAAAAACATGACGTTTCGTCATGAAACAAGGTGCTCATGAAAACCATTCGGGTAATACTGTTTCATTTTAATTTGATCCAGCGTAAACAAGTCAGGTGCGGACCCAGGCAATTTGAAAAGAGGGTTCCAATTACAAACGAAAAGGAATTTCGCCGAGAGGTGCGAAAATTTTTGGGGTATTCGTTAGTTAAACATCAGGATATTCATTAAAAATACATGATTGTCCAAAAAAGGGGGTTCCCCCTTCCGAAACAATTGGATCCGCAAATGCAAGCCTTATATTTTCTATCATAAAGTTACATATAAATGAGGCATATGTGTCTCTTTTCTTAGCTTTCGTTGAGGTATTTGGTTTATCTTTTGTTCCGCATAATAATTTTGATTATACGAAAATCTGTCAACACCATGTCAGTATGTTTTTCTAAAGGTAGTAAATTGTGGTCTTGGATAGAACTGTTTTGACCTAAAAAGATTCAAATTTATTCAAGCCTCCAGGATTTCCAAAGTATGAAGAATTGTATTGATATCCGAAGAAATATTACGACTATCCTTATTTGCATATTACTTGGATCGGATACAGACATTCGAGACACATTTTTAAACGAGGCGACCCAAGGATTTTTGATACCAAGTTTAATTGCAATTTAGTTTAGTTCCAATTTGTTTAGTGGTTTCGCAGACCTAATTATTTCAATGGAATCCAATGTAAACCTATGTTCCCACTGGTGACCAGCTTAAGTAAGGAACGGATTTGCAGGATACCATTTTTGTAAAGACCAACTAAAGACCATTATGACTAAGTTTGGTTCTAATTGGACTACTAGTTTCCGAAAAGATCTATATATATATTGCTGAAATGGTAAATAAATTTACATTAAGTTTATTACCTCTCTTACTTTTATTTTCTCCCTTTTTTAAATTATCATTTTCTCAAAGTAAAGACGACCACTAATTTAAGTATTTTGATGTACATAATTAGAACCACTTAATGAATAGTACACGTTGAAGTAATAAATATTTCTGCATGAACAATAAAACTTTTCCAGCTATTTTTGCTATTAAAGCATACTTTACTTGAATGTGTTTTCACATTTAACACAAGGGCGTTTCCTGGTGGCGGTCATCTTGGACTAGGTACGTACCCGCAGGATATTTTTTGTGAAAGGAACCATCTAAGGACCATTGTGACTAAGTATGGTAATAATTTAACTTGAAGTTTCTAAGAAGGTCTTTGAATGTCTTTTCCAAAGGGTCAAATTTCAAAAACTATGCTTCCCGCTGGCGGATATCTTGGATGAGGTACTGACCTGCCTGATCCAATTTTTAATGGGGGCCATCCAAAGACTGTTGTGACCAAGTTTGGTTCCCATTGGCCGCAGTGGTTTCAGAGATTATCTTTAAATGCAAAGATTACGGCGTACGGACGAACGACGGACTGCAGACGCCGTACGCTAAGTGATTGCAAAGGTTCACCCTGCTAAGTATCCTCGAATACAATAATACCTATCCATGTTTAAACTACAATAGAGGATAGCTTACATGAATTATATAGATTCTAACTATGAAATCTACGGCAATTTAACTCGAAGCGGGTATACATGTAAGTACGCGCTTTGTAGTGGTGGATAAATTTAGTAGCATAACTGCTCAAGCTATGTTAAAAAAATAAAAAATGACTATTTCTATTTAAACTAGAGATAATTAACTCGTAAGCCGAATCGGAGAGTTGTTAAAATGACAAGAAAAAAATCATGTGAGGCTCTAATCTTCGTGCTTCCGATAAAATATAGTGTTCAAGTTTCTTTCAAAATCGTATACATTGTGCATTTAAGTTATATTTCTTTATTTTCTTGAGTTGAATACGGTGTTGTTATATTAAATTGAAAACAAGCTTGTATGNAAGTTGTCTTGTCAAAACTTACAAAAACAGTAATTTTTATCACATTTTACAGGTAGGAGTACAAAAGATTCAATATTTATCCTTATGAATAATTTTTAAATTTTGTGGTTAAAAGTTTTTTTTTTGTTTTTTTTAATGAAATAGAGAATTAAAAAAAAAATTCATTTTTCAAAATTGTAAAATTGTGTCTAAGTGAAAAGAGACACAATGTGTAAAAATTTTAAGAAATAGCAGCAATTATTTTCAGAGATATTAGCTAGGTACATAGGAATACATGTATGCGTTACTGGTGCGTTTCTGTCGTTGTTGAGTATAGCCGGTAGACACGGTATTGAAATCGAAATCCAGACTGGACTGTTTTTCAATATACAATGACTGTTTGTTATGAAATCTGATCAATATGACAACTAGTGTGAAGCTAGCCCACAATAAAAGCCGACAATAACCGCTAGCCCACAATAAGAAAGGATGCGTTNGCAGACGTATGCAGCAGTTCTTTGGATGACTACGAAGTTTTGCCACGTGTAGATATTCAGGGCTTTCGAGTTTCAACTCCATCGGAGCTTTGATTTTATAATACTGATCATGATATGTCATATTATGACAACTAGTGTGAAGCTAGCCCACAATAAAAGCCGACAATAACCGCTAGCCCACAATAAGAAAGGATGCGTTCGACAAATTTCTTGGAAATTTGTATACAGATCAATAAAAATGATAAAAAAATTAAAATTTTAATTAATATAAGGGTAATTATACGATGTATTGATTCTTAATTAAAGTAGTTGATATGGTGCTCTCTTGGAGGTCCGCGCTATGACCCGTTCTATTTATAATTACGAATTTTATATTTTAAGGTGTCTACGTTGCATTCAACAGGACAGATTCCTTTTAAAATCTTGAATAACGTGGTGTTGTTACGTAAAAAATTGGTTATTATGTACAAAATTACTAAGATTGATTTACCAAATTTTTACTTTAATGTCGACTTCTTTGAAGGGCAACTGTCCAAATACAAAGAAAGGAATACACATAAATTTATATAAGAAGTTAAAAATAGGCATATGATTCGCTTAAAAAAACGTTCAATGTAACTAAGAAGACTACTTTTTGATTTTCAGGTAAAGCGGGGGGAGAGGGCGTGTTGAGCGATTTTGTATATAAATAACTTAATCTTGGTGCCCATGAAAATAAATATTCTAATCCTACTTGACATGGAAATAAGTAATTTAATGTTGATTTGAAGAATAAAACTTTTATTGAAAATACAAATAAATCATTTTATGTGACATTTGGTGAAAATAAATAATTTGTGCAAGATTTTCATAAAGAAGTATATATCCTACGCAAAACCACCCGAAGCCCACCCATGGTTGTTTAAAAAAAATCCGTGGGGCACGAAAATAGTGCTGTATATAATAGTGCCAAAATTGGACATAACATACAGTATCTTAATTGCATGTAATGCAAGGCTGCTAATAAAAGGCCTAAAATCCACCAAATCAAACATTCCAGCCAGATAAATCTATTTCGTAGTGGAGTATTGATATTATATTGACCTTTAAGGGGAGATAATGAGAAAAAAATGCCAAATTAGTGATGCTCACTAGGAGGGATCTTTGTGGAGAAAAAAAAAGACTGACAATGTACTAAAATGAAAGGAGTAAAACAATGTTTTGGGACCGAATTTACGGAGGGTACCCTAGGTTCGTATAGTGAAAAGGCAATTTGGACCAACTTTGGTAATGTCGGCTGGACCTTTTTAGGGGCTTCGCAAAGTTGGGCCTTATAGGGTACCCTACATCGAAAAATACCGATTTGGACCAAT
>MJUU01032927.1:14852-31312 GCA_002080025.1 Modiolus philippinarum | reverse complement strand
GGGGGGGGTCTTGAGGTTCATCTTGAATTTATATTGCATTTGGGATTACGTAAACAGTTTAACACATAACAGATATTTGGATTTCATGAAACATTGGTAACATGTTGTTCAACAGAAGGAGCGTGTGATCTGTGGGTATAATGAAAATAGTTTTAGTAGTTTATTTCGTTATAAATCATGCAGCGTATGTTTTATTTGTGAAATATGTGCATCGTTCTTACTTCATTTCTCATGTCGATGTGATATATTTCGATCTCGAGAACCCGTTCATTTCTCTGGTGACCAGACATTACCGGCCATATTTGATGCTAATGAACACTTAATGATGCCCTCTTGGATTATTAAGTTAATTGATTTTTAATGATAGTTTAATGAATTTTTTATTCATTTATAGGTTCGTACAACAGATTTAATGACACATTAGTTAATGAAGCACTAATGACGCTTTAATGACAACTTAAATTTAATGAAACGTTCGTACAACCGGCTGCTGATTATCAGGGCATTTTTTTAATGATTATTTGATTACGAGGGCATTTATTTAATGATTACTTGATTATTAGCTTGCATTTTTATATATTTTTTTTATAACTAAGCCAAAAATTTATTGAATTTAATGATTATTTGATTACCAAGGCAAAAATTTAATGATTATTTGATTCCTAGGACCCCCATGAGGACCCTCAAATTGAAATTTTCGGGTCTTCTTTATGATAACTTACAATGCAAATTTCATTTTTTGGGGTTTTTTTCTGAGTACAATATTTGCATGTTATTTTCCACCTTATGTTAGTAAGCTGTATCTTTATCACGCTTATCGGATATCAGAATCGGTTATCAGAATATTTTGGATATCCTTGACTTTTTCACAATATATTTTATTTCAGGGGCTTTGAAAAAGAGCGGCCTATTGTTGATATATGATTTTTTTAATTGATTAACTTGTTCTCAATTTAGCTAAAATATGGCTAAATGGATAAATGTGTCTAATTAATCTATGATAATGGCCATCATATCTCACCAGTGTAAAGAAAGAAGGAACGTGTTCTGATAGTTTTAAAGACTTGATATATTTATGAGAAATTATATGGATTTTTTTCTCAATAGAATATTGTTTAAATTTAATTCAATTGTTTATTTTCAAAGTAGTAATGCCTTAAAACGTTATTCCTACCAAGAATCGAAATCTTTATTTAAGAATTGAATGCATTATGTTGAAGTTTCATTGGGGTATGAAAGTGTTGACCGACTCACATTTTTAATGAAGCGCAAAATGTGCGCCCGGTTCTCACTTTTTTATTTTTATAGAGGGCTGCGTATAAATTCAGCGACATCATCATTTCAGCGACATATTTTGAGTAATTCCGTATATCATTTCAGCGACGTTTTTTTCTATGTATCATATATGAATTCAGCGACCCTGAATGTTAAAGAAATCATATAGAAGGATGAAATAATACAACCGTATATAAAGTAATAAAGTAAATATATATTGATGTACATAATGTAGATGATAGAGTGGATAGAGTACCAATTAGAGGTAGTTCTCGAAGGTAAAAATCAAAGTCAATGAATACGGGACTGTCTTGCCTGGAACTTTTTTGTAGTTGAAGGCGAAAACAGATAAAAGTTTACATATTTTCCAAAATAAAGAAGCTATAAATTGACGTGAAGTGTCCAATAACATTCGCCACATGAAAACTGTAGAATAGATTTTTTATTTGATGAAAAAACAAAAAACCTAGAAACGCAGATCGATCATAAAAGTATGTAAAGAAGACCTAATGGGTGGGTTCAAGTACAGACTTAACAAAACTTCCATGACCACCCATCTGCGAATACAAAAGGTACACAGATATTATATTCGAGAGTCTAAACAATTGTCAATTTTAAGATGATACGTTTATTCTATGGACAATAAATTTGTCACTATAAATAATACATATCCTGCTCCCACTCCTACTCCACCTTCTGGATTTGCAGGTAAATTTCGCTGAATTTTATAGTATTATATGTCGCTGAATTTATATGCTTTTTGTCGCTGAAATGATAATGTCGCTGAAATGAAAAAAGTGGGAAATGTCGCTGAATTTATATCTCCGTTATAGAGGGAAGTACATACGCGTTAAAGCCCGAGGCTTTATTTGAATAATATTGTCAAAATATATGATGTTAATAAGTATTTCGATTATCAGATGTCTAGGTAAAAAGGTAAGATATTATTTTTGTTAAAATGAAAATTAAAACACATTTTAGAAATCTGTGAAGTATAGAGTGTCTTCATTATAGTAATGGTAGAGTGCGACACAATTTGAAAGAGGAAGTCAGAATTGTACGCCATACTATTTCTAATGACTGATTTATAAACAAATATAGAATACTGAAAAATTCAAATGGGGCCGCTCATAGAAAAAAATTTTTGAAAATTTTCACACGGACGTGTCCATATACTTAGTAGGAAAAACAAATTATTATGTGTAAATTGGGACGCATTGCAATTACCGCAACATTTCGTGCGACGTACTAGTTGCCGCGATAAAAATCTCTATGCTGCCGCGACATTTATTTCTCAATTAGTTCATTTGTTCTGTTAGACGTGATAATCATTTTGATACAAGAGAAAAGTATATGCAGAATATTATGAAGTCTTTGTTCTCCTGGCCTGCACATTATTTGATTTGCGAAGTGGTCGATATTGTGCACCTGCATTTTATAAAAAATAATATTTACAATGATACCACAGGATTATTAAAGTTTGTTTGAAGAATTTGACCTCGAAATTACAGAATTTGAGAATTTAAACCAACCTTTTAATAATATTAAATGTCGTTTAAAAAATAAAATCTAACAAATTGTGAATGAGTTTCATTGTAAAACACTAAACAATTTAGTATCTTTTTCAGAAAATTCTAAGTTGTTTATTTATGGCAAAATTAAGTCAGAAATTAAACTAGAACAATATCTATTAGAAATATCAAATTTTAAAACTAGACAGCTTTTAACCAAATTTAGGGTTAGTGACCTTGGAAGATATCAAAATATACCAAGAGATAACAGAATTTTTAAACACTGTAGTTCAAATGAAATTGATGATGAAATACATTTTGTGCTAAATTGTACCAAGAATGAATCTGCTAGAAAAAAACTTATATTCATCAATCAATATTATGTATCCAGATTTTATTCAGCCACTCAATAAACTAAAACAAATGTTAAATCCAACTTTTCAACTTTTGTCAGCAATAGCATACTTTTTAAAGCAAAGTACATACATGCGAAAGTAAAGTCCACGTTGGCCAAAATTGCTCAATATATATCTGTATTTACACGTCATTTGTTGTTGTATAAACATATGTTTGTATGTCTTGTATGTTTTTTTCATTGTATTTGCTTGGCCCCTATGGGCATAAATTTGCAAATTAATATATATTAATATTACCACTGCAAATATTCCACCAACTACACTATACGTTGAGCCTCCGGGTTGAGACTCTAAAGTAGCGAATATGTGAAATCGAAGAAAAATATCGCGGTAATGAGTTATGATTTATAAAAACATCGCAGTAATAGCTACTTTCGCGACCTTTACTGGAAACCCTACATTGATTCTTTTTTAATTTTCCTTTTTTATAATTATTGGGGGGAGGGGGTATTCTAGGTCTGTAAAATATGGGACTAATATATATTAGTTCCAGGTAAAATAAATAAGAAAAACCAGAAAATCTTAATTGACAGCATTCTTCATGAAAAAAAATTAAATACATATCAAAAGCTTCATAGAAATAAATAGATCTAAATACAGTTGCGTTTAGTTCTATAATTCTGTTGTGCGTTCTTGAAATAATAATACTAAAAAATCAAATTGATAACGCGAATATATCATCCAATAACTAGATGCACAGTACAGATAGAGACATACCATAACTAATCACTGTGATAGTGGGAATGTCTAGGAAAGTGATTGGGATTATTTTTGACCCTGAAAAATTGTTTATTGGGGCAATAAAACCCAAGTTTTGTAGGGACACTTCCTGCTCTACAGGTAAAAATCTAATTAAGCTGGTTGACTTCAAAGAAATTACAGGTAAAATAGGTAATTAAATGCAATCCTCCCCACTTTATTTTATGGCTTTTAAGGTCTATCACAGTGATAGTATGTCTGTGATTTACTGTGATTATGTACATTGATTCAATAGAATGGATACGTTAATATTAACTTTTACCGGGAAACAGACATTTTTAATATAGTGACAGTAAATACGTTTTTAAAGCTACTGACGTATCGTTTATAAGCCACTAATCGCACTATTTTAAGTAACTTTTACCCATTGTGTATATATTTTTGAGTATGTGTAACGGATAGGGCTAGGATAGGGAAAAAGCTTTTATACTTAATTGGAGTGCTCCGTAAGACGGAGGATTATACCTGTACAAGACACGAAGACAAGATTAAAATTTATGTCTCTCCAAGTGATTTGTTATGGTATCTCTTTCTGTACTGTAGGTCTATCTATATTGATATATACATGTTATCTAAATAACGTGGAGATACAAGACCAAGCAATGAGAAAGTTAGAGTTACAACGATCAAAATGCAAATCAGATAAAGTACAACCAGTACAACTAAATGCCAGAAAAGTACAGAGGGGATCACCGTCAGTACAGTACATCCAAGCCGTCAAACGATAACGAAGCTCAAGAGTCTGTCTTTGTTTCCGGTTTGCATTCCCTCAAGTCTAACGAACTTCCACTGTTTATTCCGTAGTCAGCTATAGTGTACTCATCTCTCAGCATTTTCCCAGTTCCAGTGAAAAACAAAAACTGATGTTCAAGAGGAATTCCTCTTTTATCTGCTATAAACTGTTTAACTTTCAATATTTTGTCACCAGTGTTAACACCAATAACTATGCGTTTACTCCATCCTATTATGTTCAAAAACACTTGAATGTTCCTACTTTCTGGATTTTTGACTGGTAGATTCTTGTAATGCGTTTTTACGTCTTGTAACAGCTTTTTCATTTCTAGATCTTTTAACTTCAGAAGACAATTTGTTTTTTCTTTTTCTTCATTCAGTCTAGTTGTGAGTCGTTCAATTTCATCATTTTTTGTTTTTATCACACTTGCAGCGTTTAATTCGTACTCTTCATGAATTTTTTCGATAACTGATGCTATGAATTCCTTTTTCTTAAATTTTGCCGTCGATTCCGGTTCTTCAAATTGCGGAAACTCATCAAGCCCCTCGTACTCCTTGTGTAGTTCCTTCCACTGGGTGTAAAATGCCACATTATGTGTTTCAACCAAGGCATGCTCTAACTTACTACACACTTGCTGATAAATATCAGATAAAACACCAGTTTTGTCAAGAAAATCTTGAAAATATTGCAGTCTTAAAACGAGATTATCAGTGACACGCGCGATGAATATATCGGATACTGAGCTAATGATATCGTTGAACTCCCCAGACATCACTTTTATCTCGTTTGTGAACTTTTGTTTATCCGCTTCGTCCTGTTCCAATTTTACTGATCGAATACTATCGGACAATTCTGACATTACTTCTACTTTCACTTTCAGTTCATTAATAATTTTTTCAACATCTTCACGCGCTTGCGATGAAACCTGGCTGACGTCGGTAAACGGATGGGATTTATGGTTGGATGTCGCGCAGATGTCACATGTTAGACAACTGCATTTCTGACAGAAAAGAATAAAACTTCGATTATGTTCATCACAGAGAAGTTTGGAAGCGGAAAATAGTTTGTTTACTTGACTACATTCCACTAAATTATGTATTTTTGTTGCTGGAAACTTGTCATGCCATGTTCGACATGAAACACACAGATAGTGCTGACATTCATAACATAATAATGTCCCTTCCGATTCGTTACAAATACCACATTTGTTTGACGACTTCTGTGCCATCACTAGGCCCTTAATAATTTATAAATCTGTTCACCGGTATTCAAACCCGGAAGTAAATTGTGCCGGGTCTTCCTCGGAATATAATACCAGAATGAAATTCGGTCAAGTGCAATAAAGAAGATGACATGTGATTTTCATAAGTAGGCATAATACAACACACATACAAAGTCTATTATGCCTGCTTATACGCACGTGTTTAAATAAGTAAAGGAATTTTGAAAAGACTGACTTATTGGTTATAATTTTCTGCTTGAACGATGTGCAGTATGGAGGGGGGAGGGGGCAAAATCTCTATGCCAAGGATTGATCCAAGATTTTGACTAGTTTGTATTTAAAATCCTAGGAATATCAGTTTAACATTTTTTTCTTTGGCGGTGAAAAGGGGGGGGAGAGTCGTACGCCCCCTGATGAGGTCCGCCCCTGTGTGCAGTAAGAAGGCATAATTCATAATTATCTGTTGCATATAAGATCATATAAATGTAGACAATTTAAAAACTGTATACTAGTAACTTGTATAATGCCTAGTTAAATGATGATGGGAACTTAAATCACAACATTTCTTTTCAAATGAATTTTGACATCCTCTATTACTTAAAAATAAGAAAAAAAATGAAACATGCGTGAGTATGATCGATAATTAGGGGAAGACCATTTGATTTTCTATAGGCAGGGGTTGGCTTTGGCGATTTTGTTTAGAAAAGTTATTTATTTTACATGAAAATCTAGAACAAATTTATTTTCACCAAATGTCGCTTCAAATTATTTACTATAACCCCACTCCCCATCGGGGACAGGGGTATACTGTTTTCGGTCTCTCTGTGTGTGTGTGTGTGTGTGGGTGGGTGGGTCCGTCCGTAACACATTTTCGTCGCATTTATCTCAGCAGTTGTAAAAGGTACAGATCTGAAATTTTGTCACAAGCTTTGTATAATCATGCCATATTGTGGAATGCGTTTTTGGACCAATCAGAATACTTCTTCCTGTTTACCGATTTTGGTCAATTTTGGTCTGTACATCAACACTTGTAGCATTAAGGATGTTCGCTGGTCATGTTTATGTATTTCTGTCAGATTTTCGAACTTCTCTGCTTTTATCCATTTAAAAGCTTAAAAATATTTTCCCCAGTGACCCCCTATTTTTTTCCCTTCCTTTCATATTATACATCTTTTGGGGCATTCTGACAAAATTTTATTCAATTGGTGTTATTTTGTCATATTCATTATTGGATAAGTAGTGCTCATTTAAACCAATGAAAAATGCAGAGGAGTTCAGTTTCCCGCCTTTTTTGAAACACTCCTTTCTTAAAAATTACATCGGTAACCTATTAATTTTTTTGGCCTAAATTGCTTCTTTTTGAATTTTCTAACAAAAATAACATTTAACTGAAATCCTTGTTATTTTAAACTTCACCAGCGAACATCCTTAAAGAGTGAATTTTCGTCAAAGTTTTCTTTGTAATGGTAAATGATACAAAGCTGAAATTTTGTCAGTAGCTTTACATGGTCATTCCATATTGTGGGATGCGTTTTCTGACCTGTCCGGATACTACTTCCTGTTAACCGGCTTGGTCAATTTTGACACTTGTAGCCATGCAATTATAATGTGAATTTTTCTCAAAGTTTTTTCTGTAATGGTAAATGATACAAAGCTGAAATTTTGTCAGAAGCTTTGCATGGTCATGCCATATTGTGGGATGCCTTTTCTGAACTGTTGGATACTACTTCCTGTTTACCGACTTGGTCAATTTTGACACTTGTAGCATTCTATATATATATAGAGTGAATTTTCGTCAAAGTTTTCTCTGTAATTGCAAATGATACAGAAGCTTTGCGTGGTCGTGCCATATCGTGGGATGCGTTTTCTGACTTGTCGGAATACTACTTTCTGTTAACCGACTTTGTCATTTTTTTGCACTTGTGGTATAATGGAGTAATTTTTCGTCAAAGATTTCTCTGCATTGTTTTATGATACAGATCTGAAATTTTGTCACAAGATATGTATAGTCATGCCATATTGTGGGATGCGTTTTCAAACCATTCGGGATACTACTTCAAGATGAAGAACAACAATAAAAGCGTTGTTCCTTTGCTTGTTTTTTACCATGTATTTGTAGAGACTTTGTCTCATGTGCATTTACTCCATATCCTTTTATTCACCATTTCTATTAACCGACTTAGTCAATTTTTGACACTTGCAGCATTATACAGTAATTTTTCGTTAAAGTTTTCTCTGCAGTATTATATGATACGAATTTAAAATTTTGTCACAAGCTTTGTATAGTCATGCAATATTTTGGGTTGGGTTTTCAGACCAATCGAGATACTACTTCCTGTTTACTGACTTTAGTCATTCTGTATTGGGTTCACACACACACTTGAATTTGCACTTTCCGTAAATGATTCAGGGTATAATGAGCGGGGGTATAATTGGACGCCATTCGGCGACAGCTCTTGTTTACATTTGCAACAAAAAATGGCTCTTCAAATATTTATATCCATGACAAGTAGGATTAGAATATCTATTTCCACTTGAACCAAGATTAAATCATTTATTTACAAAATCGCTAAGCGTCCCTTTCCTCCCTGAAAATCAAAGGGTTGTCCCCATAAAAAAATGCTAGCAAAGGAAATTTCACCTTTTATCACATAGCCAAATCACTCATAAAACATGTTAACACGAGCATAACCTGCACGCACTGGTGGAACATGGCCCATTTTTAGACCCATCTACCGAAATTTTTGAAAATTTCGTTTTTCGTTCAAGTTTTTCTTTCAGTTGCCTCAAAATGTTGACCAAATGCTTCCCAGTTATAAAAGTTATAAAAACAATGTATCAAGTGAATTTTCAACATTTCAGATTTGCCCAACGTTCACTGTTAAATCGTTATATTTGCCAAATTTGGAGGATATATCTGCAGATATGCCAATTAATTGTTCTAAGCGATACATTAGTTGTCTTTAAACATTGTTAAGAAAAACAAGAAGTTTGATGTGACTCTAAATTCCGAAAATCGTACCCCTACCCCAACAAATTTTCCTGTAATAGTCAACTTTTTTTTACTATATTCGCATAAAAATAACCAAAACATACAAAATCTGCATTGCATATAACAAGGTTGCATAATTTCTATCAAGATTTGCCATTTTAAGTCCAACTTGTAAGCTTAAACTCAATATTTTGTACAGGATTGATGAAAAATGGGAATTTTCAGCATTTCAGATTTGTCCAAAATTCACTTTTAAATAGTTATATGTTGCCAATTTGCAGGATTTATCTGCAGATATGCCAATTAATTGTTCTAACCGATATATAAGTTACCTTAAAACAATGTTTAGAAGAACAAGGAGTGTTCAATGTGACTCAAAACACTGAAAATTTTACCCCTACCCCAAGAAAATGATGCTTAAAAATCCCCAGAATATGCCTGTCCGTACATATATATGAACAAAACATACTAATGTTTTACTTTCTTTTAAAAGAAGGCATTTTATATTTCGCATTATGCAATTTTAACTCCAAAATATCGGTAAACTGTATATTGTGGGCGATTTTCGTGGGAAAAATGTGAATTTTCAGCATTTCGGAATTTTACAAAGTTGAATTGTTGTATAACTGCTCATAAACCACGCACATGATCTTATTTGGGATATATGGGAGTCTCTGTGTATTTTGGTGTTTGAAATAATATGTCATTGGACCTTTAAAAGCTTTTCAAGCTGAATAAAATGAAATAAATTGTGTTGAATATTTGTGGTAAGGGGTAATATGTTTGTAATTTATAAGACTGTAGTTAGTCTAAAATTTTAAAGCATATTTTCTAATGGCTTAAATATAATGAAACGATATTTTATCAACGTTTTCAAGTTATATATCAATTTCATGAAGTATTTGCATCTCAAATTCAAAACAGCAGAAATCATGAAAAAAGGAAAATTCCCATTTTGCATACAATTTCGAGCAGAAGAGTAAAAAAGAGAGACCTTTTAAAAAAACGTTTAAATCTACTTAAATGATCTTCTGAAAGTCAGCTTTAGTGAAATACACACTAGAATTCCAATAAAACATTATTTTTCATCCTTTTAGAGCATGAGTATTTCATAATTTTTAGGGAGAGGGTGCTAATTTTGATATTTCTGAACCTACAATACGTCTAAAACTAAAATGTGTCCACACGATTTGTTGCTAATATATCATAAATCATTATTACATCGGCAATTATTAAATATATATTCAGATTTTTACGACCATAAAGTCAGAAAGTCGAAATTGTGAAAAAAATTAAAATTCCGAAATTTCCCATTTTTCAAAAATTTTATATCGAAAATCAAAATTTTATGGACTTTAATGGTTTTATTTTCCAACATTGTATCACATCTGATAAGTTAGGCATAAAAAACTAGATCAAATGACGAGGGTTGTTAATTGAAAGGTATTGACAGCCTAAAATCGTCATTTTCGCAATTTTTTGCAAGGGGGTACATTTTTTGTATCCCCAGATCATAAAAATGATGTAAAGTGCCCAAACTTGAGTTCATTGTAAAGGATATTAAATTAGCTTTAATTTGGTACCAAATTTAAGTACATATTACCTATCATTAAACAATTATGGAGCTTAAAAGATGAAACTTAGGTTAAAACGAAAATACAAGAATTTTTCGTGGTGTACTATAAAAGTGGCACTATACTGTATATGCCTGCAGGTTATGTTCGTGTTAACATGTTTAGTTTTGAAGAGGGGATATTGGAGGATTGACAAAAATCGGTCTAGATGGGAAGTGGGGGTGCACGGAAAGTGATTTCAGCCCATGGCCTATATTAAATCGATATTAAGAATGTAGATTATCTTCAATGTCTCAGGTCTTTTCTTTCAAACAATATATATATATATAATAAAATAGAAAATGAAAATAAAATAATAAAAAAGCACAGCTTAAAGAGGAACTTAATTCGAAGAAATAATTCGTCGTTTCAGAAACTAAAGCATTGTGCCGGGGTAGAGCGTACATCAAAATATTTTGATTGGACAAGAACGTAAATAATGTAACGTCATTGGTTGAAAATCGATTGTTCGTACACCAAAATTGGAAATACAATCACTATACCCACAATTCCTCAGTTTCTGGAACGGCGAATTGGAAATAACAAGTAAGTTCAAGGGGATGTAACCAACAGACATACGACATCCTAGTACGACATATACACTCGGAGGAAAGAAAAATTAGGTTTTTTTTATTAAACTTAACACCCGAATGTGTTTCAATAGTTTTAATGACAAAATACAAGTCCTTATACTGCCGCATGCAGTAGAAGTTTAGATGCGGCAAGTGCCGTCGCTCGTTGCAGTGGAGCAGCAAAACAGTATGTCGGGCTGGTGAGTAGTAACTTAATTTGTCAAAAATAATAAATTTCTGAAATATGAAAAAGGACTATGGATATTTTGTACTTTGAATTTTGTGTTGATTGATGGAGACTTTTTCTCTTTTTCCAGAATGAAATTAAGTATACGTAGGCTGAACATCAATCTCTATGTAGTTATTCTCCTGATTGCCACACTAGTTTTAAGTCAGTACGTTCTCTTTAGAGGTATGGATTAAAAATGATGAAAAGCTAGTACGTCAGCACAGATAGATATGAAGGGGTGTAAATCAACAAAAACACAGCTTTTCTCAATAAGCAAAGTATATTTTGGGTTGTTATAGTGAATTAGCTATTGAGAGTATACTTAATTTTGTATATAATTTCGACGATTTATGGACATTTCTGCAAAAACATAGTACCGTAGGCTACATTAAATAAGATAGGTACCCCAGAGTTCTAAAAAAAATTCTAATTAAAAGCTTTTTGGGTGAAGGTTTCAGAGTACTTGAATAATATACTGCACTGGCTATTCCTCATGTATATTAAACTTTAGCAATACAACATACAAACTATCAAAGTTGCAATGTCGCAAATGAAAGATGAACACAATAAGCAAGTCTAAAACATACAAAATGACATTATGCTAATTTCAACCATTTCATAAGCTGTTTGCTTGTCCCTTCAATTGTCCAAAAACAACCTTTGTGAAAAAAAACTCTAATAAACCACAAAAGAAGACGACACTTGCATTCACAGTAACTTTGGTCATGTTGGTATTTTAGTTATTTGCAACTATTGAAAAAAAGACTTGTTGTAGTTGACATCTCATTTGACCGGCTGACCCCGCCATGACATTTGTTTGCCCTAAGGGGTAATGGTCAATGAAATAACACCATTACAAGTAACATACAGCTGTTCATAGAATGTGAACTTCTTCTTGGTTGTCTTTGGTCGTTACATATGTTTTAACATCATTTGGTTTATTCCCCATTAAACTGTTATGTTTTTATACAAAACTTTCCATATTTCTATGGTCCTTCTTATACTTTGCCATGTGATCTTATTGTCGTGCATGTTATCACCATTATACCGTGACTACATAGTGATAGCTAGATTGATTGCTAATTTTTACCCCCATAAATTTGTACTTTTTATATTGAATCAGTAAGAACTTTCTTCATTTGGAAACTTGCGAAATTTGAATATCGGAAACTTTGCTTAAAACTGAGGATATCCTCCTCGTTCATATCTCTAAAAGAAAAGGTTTAGCTCTTTATTAGGCAGACCTGTCAATTTTAAAAAGGAAATCACAGATATGAAAGCTAATTTTATATTTTCCCCTTTTAATTAAAGATTTGGTTTCTACTCAAAGATGTTTAAAACTGAAAAAGACCAAATTACCAATACGACCTAAATATAAAGCCAAAATTTGCAAATCGTGTACTAACAATAGTCTACAGTGGTACAACACGATTTTGACAAAACGGCGACATTATACCCTAGCCTCTAGGGCATCATTCTTATCTTATGGCAAGTGTGGTACGAGTGCTCTTTAACTTATGTGTTGAATACTATTTGTAAATTTTGCTAAAAACTAAGGAGTATCTCCCTCATGCAAAGCTCTGTCCTTAGCAAATTTTGGCTTCATATTAAGGTCGTATTGGTTATTGTTCTTTTTTCAGTTTTAAACATCTTTGAGTTGATGGTCTACCAAATGTTTCGATTTTATCTGCACTGAACAGACATAAGTTTTCGAAATGCGCATATGCAGAATCAAAATTCACAGTAACTTCGGTATTTTGTTATTTGCTAGATCTTTCTATTCATTTCCTTTTTCGTTTGAATGGGTGATAATTATAATGGTTCGTTATTCTGCATGACAATCATTGTGTAACCGTGTTCCCACGGTTACCCAAATGTTAATACTCTGATGAATAAACTCCCTGAAATAAATATTCTGGCCGTCAGATTCTACTTAAGGAAAATAAATACCATCTTGCTTGAAGATAAATTTCTGACCTGCAAATTGTTATAATTGATGTTTCAACAATATATGTCATCCCCCTCCTTTGCAATCAAATGTTTTACGAAAGGATATGGAGTAAATGAATATGATGCCATAACACATATGTTTACTCCAACTGCAATAATTTTAATGAGCTGTATGGCCATTTCGGAAATTAATTCCTCTTCAGCAGCACTAGAACCCAAACATAGGTAATCCATAATTTCAAAATATGTTTAAAATGCATAAAACCAAACGCAATCCGAATAATCAGTAATATCAAATATAGCTCAGTTGAAACTACGATGGAGGGAGATAAACCTTAGGTTTTTCGAATTTATAAAAAAAATAGATAATTATAACTGAACAAAATGCATGGGTGTTCCGCGGAACACATGTGTCGCCTGCACTATATATATATATAAAGAATTCCTGTTTTGTTTTACAATGACAAAGTCCAATGATAATAAAAAAAAATCATAATTAATGATAAACTAAATGCATGCTGCACATCTGCAATATATATTGAAGCATTCTTGCAAGTTAGGTTAGAAAGTACCAAGTGGTCTATGAGGAGTTGCGGATAATGGAGGTATACCCTATGACGCAAATAAGCTAAAATGACAAAGTCCAAAGATAGCTAGAAAATCAGAAAAATCAAAACAAATGAGAAACTAAATGCATGGTGCATATCTGCAATATATTTTGAAGTATTCCTGCAAGTTTGGTTGCAAAGTACCAAGCAGTCTAGGAGGAGTTGCGGATAATGGAGGTATACCCTATGACGCCAATAAGCTAAAATGACAAAGTCGAAAAATAGCTTAAAAATCTGAAAAAACAGAAATAAAAAAACCAAAATACATGGGGCACATCTACAATATATACTGAAGCATTCCTGCAAGTTTCGTTGGAAAGTACCAAGCAGTCTAGGAGGAGTTGCGGATAATGGAGGTTTACCCTATGACACCAATAAGCTAAAATGACAAAGTCGAAAAATAGCTTAAAAATATGAAAAAACAGAAATAAAAAAACCAAAATACATGGTGCACATCTACAATATATACTGAAGCATTCCTGCAAGTTTCGTTGGAAAGTACCAAGCAGTCTAGGAGGAGTTGCAGATAATGGAGGTATACCATATGACACCAATAAGCTAAAATGACAAAGTCGAAAAATAGCTTAAAAATCTGGAAGAACAGAAATAAAGAAAAACAAAATACATGGTACACATCTACAATATATACTGAGGCATTCCTGCAAGTTTTGTTGGAAAGTACCTAGCCGTTTAGGAGGAGATGCGGATAATGTAAAAATTTTTGAGCCATACAGACAGACAGACAGACAGACGGACGGACGGACGCAAGACGACGGATAGTGATCCCTATGTGTCGATCCTGCACTAGGTGCAGGCGACACAACAAAGTGTACACATGAGATATTATCTCCATATCTAAGAAAAACAAGAAAAACTATGAGCAAAGCTCACTAATAAATACCCCACACATCCCCATTTGATTCCAGAAATAAAAAATCATTCAAATCAAATTTTGAAATAGGAGGTGCACATCTTCATTATGTCATAAACGCTGTCTTAAAGTTTCGTGAAAATCTTTTCAGTGGATCAGGAGGAGTAGCGGATAAGAGATGGGTACCCACTAGCAATGTAATGGCTAAGTCCATGTTTTGCAATGGGAAACCCCAAAAATCGATCAACTAAAATTCTGAAATAGAAGGTGCACATCTACATTATGTCATAAACACTGTCTTCAAGTTTCATGAAAATCTATTCAATGGTTCAGGAGGAGTAGCGGATAAGAGATGGGTACCCACTAGTATGTAATGGCTAAGTCCATGTTTTGCTATGAGAAACCCCAAAATTCAATCAAATCAAATTCTGAAATAGAAGGTGCACATCTACATTATGTCATTAACACTTTGTTAAAGTTTCATGAAAATCTATTCAGTGGTTCAGGAGGAGTAGCGGATAAGAGATGGGTACCCCCTTTTAATGTAATGGGTAAGACCATGTTTTGCAATGGGAAACCCAAAAATCGATCAAATCAAATTCTGAAATAAGAGGTGCACATCTATATTATGTCATAACATCGTGTTAAAGTTTCATGAAAATCTATTCAGTGGTTCAGGAGAAGTAGCGGATAAGAGATGGGTACCCACTTGTGATGTAACGGCTAAGTCCATGTTTTGCTATGAGAAACCCAAAAATCAATCAAATCAAACTTTGTAATAGAAGGTGCACATCTACATTACATCACAAAGACTGTGTTCAAGTTTCATGAAAATCTATTCAGCGGTTCAGGAGGAGTAGCGGATAAGAGACGGGTACCCACTACTATGTAATGGCTAGGTCCATGTTTTGCTATGAGAAACCCCAAAATAAATCAAATCAAATTATGAAATAGGAGGTGCACATCTACATTATGTCATAAAAACTGTGGTAAAGTTTCATGAAAATCTTTTCACTGGATCAGGAGGAGTAGAGGATAAGAGATGAGTACCCTTTGGTATAACAGACGGACGGACGGACAACCCCATCACTATATACCCCCCACTTTTCAAGTGGGGGTATAATAAAGAGCCCATCTCTTACACGGGGAATTGTTTTACCAACTCCACACTGCATTAAAAGACAAACTATGGCCATTTCGACAATTAATTCCTCTTCAGCAGCACCAGGACCCAAAAAGAGGAAATCCATGATTTAAAAATATGTTTAAAATATGTTGTCTCCTGATATGTGATTGTTCTGTAGGAGGGCTATGGATTACATCGCTCAGCTCTAGGGTTAATTGGTGTATTGATGAACTTTACCGGAAGTAGTCAAGCTAAATTATGAATGAAAGAGCAAAAATTATGAATAAAATTATTGATGTTGAGCCTGCGCAGTTAGCATGTTTTTTCGTCATCATTTCTGAAGTGTCCCATTAAAAGAACTCGTGGCTAATTTCACTCTTATCCCTTTTGCCTAAATATCACATTTTTCGATTCAAATGTACTTACATAGAACACTTTTCCCTGCAAAAGAATTTTTCACAATACTTTCGATGTAATTGTTTTGTCGGAGGGTTCAAGCAATGATTTTTGTTTTGCAAATTTGAAAGCCTACCTGCTTCACGGGCGTCAAGTTGGTTACGTATTCCTTATTCCTTATTCGTTA
>MJUU01032927.1:0-14460 GCA_002080025.1 Modiolus philippinarum | reverse complement strand
TCTCCACTCTCTCCTGGAACGCTGTTACTTATTCGTTCCTTATTCGCTATTTATTCGTTTTCGACCCGTTACAACTCGGAAATGCATTTTTTCTGGTATTTTATGCTAGATATGAGCTTTTAGTCATGAATCCACCCTGTTTACATGTTTATATCCGTCTCCACTCTCTCCTGGGCCGCTGTTACTTATTCGTTCCTTATTGGCTATTTATTCGTTTTCGACTGTTACAGCTAGGGAATGCATTTTTTCTGGTATTTAGTGTTAGAGGTGTGCTTTTAATTGTGAATCCACCCTGTTTGCATGTTTATATCCGTCTCCACTCTCTCCTGGAACGCTGTTACTTATTCGTTCCTTATTCGCTATTTATTCGTTTTCGACCCGTTACAGCTAGGGAATGCATTTTTTCTGGTATTTATTGGTAGAGGTGTGCTTTTAGTTGTGAATCCAACCTGTTTGCATGATTATATCCGTCTCCAGTCTCTCCTGGAACGCTGTTACTTATTCGTTCCTTATTCGCTATTTATTAGTTTTCGACCCGTTACAACTGGGGAATGCATTTTTTCTTGTGAATAGTGCTAGAGCTGTGCTATAAGTGTAAATCAACCCTGTTTGCATGTTCATACCTGTCTCCCCTCCTTTTTTTGGGGGGGGGGCGTACGCCGGGTGAGCCAACCTATGAATCCGCGCCTGATAACTTGTGAATCCAACTTGTTTACATGTTTATACCCTTCACTTTATTTGTTACATATTTGTTTTCTACCCTTACACTATTTAGAGTAATTTTTCAATGGTAATGACAGTTAACATCTTCTTTGTTTTCTTGAAATGCAGAGGATTTATAAATTCAATTTACTTCCGCGTTCTATAAATATTTAACGCAATAATAATAACGCCATATCCATGATATCGAAAAAAAAATGTGAATAAGGAATAAGTAACGAATAAGGAATAAGTAACGAATAAGGAATAAGTAACGAATAAGGAATAAGTGACGAATAAGGAATAAGTAACGAATAAGGAATAAGTAACGAATAAGGAATAAGGAATAAGTAACGAATAAGGAATAAGTAACCAACTTGACGCCCCTACCTGCTTCCTGATTATCGCAAATCTCTGATTCAGTCTAAGTGCAGGTAAATAATGCATATATCACAGATTGAATCCACACAACATATTTTAAACAGTCTTCAACACATAAGTTAAAGAGCACTCGTAAACACAAAATAAAAAAACTTCAAGATACCGCTCAACCAAACCTGAACAAGCAACGAACAGTTATTCGGAGACTATGTAGAATGTTGCATACTGCAATAAATAAAATGAAAAAGAATACTGTGCGAGTGTAGACGAGAAAATAGATTTACACGCGAAACTAAGGGACATATAAGTTACAATCTAGGGTTCATAAAAATCGTGCTCAACTTACTAGCTTCAATTCACAAAACAGTGTTTATCTTTTTCTATTTGTGATATTCCAGATGCTTGATTTTTATCTGCACAAAAGTTGTCGAAACATGCAGAACAGTTACTTCAGTATTTTGATGTTTCATTTTCCGGAAAATGGTCATATTTCAAACAATAATGTAATACAGATTTATCCGAGGCGGAAACTCGCATTTACAAGACAATATATAGCTAGAACTGTATCAAGTATTGTGTACTTGTAAGTTAGTAACCTTTAAAATGCTTTCAAACTGTCGTTTTTGTTAAATTTCCCGTTTTGTAAATTTAGAATTTCAAATGTTTGTTTTTACATTCATAGATTTTTAATTTACAAAATGTGAAATAAAACAGTTGTTTCACTTTATTTTTTATTCAGGTCGCACTGACTTTTAAGAAGTACTGGT
The DNA here is from genome assembly GCA_002080025.1 of Modiolus philippinarum. Taxonomy (NCBI): domain Eukaryota; kingdom Metazoa; phylum Mollusca; class Bivalvia; order Mytilida; family Modiolidae; genus Modiolus; species Modiolus philippinarum. Next base: position 12,613 of record MJUU01032927.1, on the reverse strand, counting down.
TTACTCCCATTTTATTTCATTTCTCTATAAAAATATAGAAACCTGTTTTTCAGTATATTTGAATTGTATGTTTATGTTAGAATTTCGTATCGATCGCCTATACATATCAATTTGTCAAATACTACTGTATAGTTGCAATGCATAAAACATATTCAACATAATTTTTCCATTTGCCAAATTCATGTCTTTTTATTGCAGAGAAGAAAAGCTTTTCCGAAAAGAAAACATCATTTACATGTGAAATTTGTGTAAATAAAAGTAAGTAAATATGATGAATATAAATAGTTAATAAATGATGATTTCTTAAAAGATAGTAATAATCATAATTATAGGGGTTGCATCTGCTGACAAGAGTTTTAAATGTAAACTGAATGCACATATTAAAGTTAGACCTTTAGTTTGTTTAAATTTGTCCCTGATTCGTACAGTTTTTATACCTTAACAAAACATTTTATGAAAATTATAATTATCCAAGGTTTAAATTTTCTATAAACTAAATTTTTGCAAATAAAACATTACATAGTTAGTCCTCCTATTGATCAATCCCATAATTTGTTCTCAAACAGACAGTAAAAGTGAGAAGTTTTCTCTTTTTCAAAGGAGTATAATTTTCGTTTTCAATTAAAAAAATGAAAGAAAAACAATGCAGGTGATATCGAAAATAAACCATTATTTTCTTCAATTGTTAATTCATTATCAAAAATGGTGTCATATCGGAGTAAGAATTCTCATTGTCTACACAAGATCTAACCCATAGCGACATCTTTGTATCATATGTCAATACAGTTTTTATACCCCGCCACACGTAGTGGCATGGTATTATGTGATACCCTCAGTCGTGTGTCCGTCCGTCCGTCTGTCCGTCCGTCCGTCCCCCGAAGGTTTCCGACTGATAACTTTTGAAGGGAATAACATACAGTCTTCAAACTTGGTATGTAACTTGTTCACCACAAAACTCAGGTCGAGTTCGAATATGGGTTCAGAGGTCCAAGGGGTTCTGGAGTATTGCCCCTTGATACTTCGAAATTTTGTGAAACGTGGCGGGGTATCATGTAATCCACCATTACTATTTTTCCAATTAAGATAGAATAGATAGAATCACAATTAAAGCTTATAATGTACAAAACAAAATGAAAAATAAAATTTAAGTACACTATCTTATTTCTAACTACCTTGACGAACGCCGAGCCAAAATTGGAATTCTACGATTGAGGTATAAGTAAAACAAACTCATTGTTTTTAATATTTCAATTAATATCCTGGTTAACTATCAAAATTTTTCTACTGATTAATACATAACACAAACTCAGTTTGGTACAACAGGACAAACAGATGACTGTTTTATTTATCTATTTTTGTCACTGATTCTATACTATCAATAACTGTGACGTGTGCTGCTATATCGTTTTTTTTTCAAAATAAAAAATATTAATTGGCTTTTACCGTTTAGATATTAAGAAAGAGAAGAGAACAGGAAATACAAGAAATGAATCGTTTACAACGAATGTGATAGATACGGGGCCATCCAAAACAGACCCGAGGGAGGCGAGGAAAAATGGAAACCACGATGTAGAAGTTCGGAAAAATATATCAAATATGATAGACTATACAAAAGTCAAAACAAAAATGACTAACCGAATAGACGCTTTGCAGAGAAACTGCCGTCTGCTCGAAACCGACAAACCATATCGGTTTTCGATAAAACGAATTCCCACAACATTATCAGCAGACGAGTACCATATTTGTAAGGTTCCAAAATGTGGTTCGACATACTGGGCGAAAGTTTTCCTCGTTTTGAAGAAGGTTATTGGATTTGATAAACTGGCTAAGCTCGACAGAGAAGAAATACATGGACCTCTACAAGAACTGATAATTTCTAGGTTGTATCAACCAAGCTCAACAGACGTAATGCTTCTTTTGACACGTAATCCTTGGACACGAATATATTCCGCATACGTAGATAAAATATACAGACAACAAGATTCTTTTCTTGAAAAAATTAAATCGATGGTAGGTAAACACGATACATATTGTGGCGAGGTACCAACATTTGAACAATTTTTAGAATACATTGTTGGTCAATTTAATAGCGGGAAAACATTAGACCCACATTGGCGTCCCATTAACACGCTTTGTCGTGTTTGTCGGGCTAAGTATACGTATATTATCAAGCTAGAGACATTTGCAGAAGATTCCGCATATGTTATTGATCAACTTTTACCAACAGAAAGTGACAACATGAAGACAGAGTTACTTTCCCTGTTAACAAACAAATTCAGCGAAGACAATCTTAGACAAATGGTACGGCAATTTACTTCCCAATTTCGCCAAATGAACAAAGGCTGCATCAATTTTATGGATACCATGAAACGATTATGGATTTCCTTACAGCATCAAGGACTGATAAGTGACGACATTGCATTTGATGCAAATTTATTTAGAAATATAACTGCTTTCGATGAAGACAAGATAGTAAACATTTTTGTGTCAAAAAGTGAAGAAAACCCCCTCTCCAAAACTGAACAGAAACTTCAAAGAAATAGACATTTTAGTCATGCATATACATCACTTAAGCAAAAAACCATCAGGGCAATAAGAAAAGTATACCAAAATGATTTTATACTTTTTGACTACGATGAACGCTTGCCCACCAAATTACTGGCTGAGGAAAGTCATATTTAAAGACATACTATTTCTAAAACAACTAGAAAAATGACGTTGATTGATTATCAAAATAATTTAAATGAAGAAAATACAGCTTTTGAAAAAGATCTTTTAGCCATTCATGTGAAAATAGGGATAGTAGTAAGATATGCTATGTTTGAGTACAATCCACTATGCTGTGATATGTCCACCCTAATTTTAATTTTACAGATAAGTTAACAGAAAAGCCATGAAATAATTCATAAGATTAACTAAATAATTTTCAGTCAGTACTTTTCTAAATTTCTAGACATCTTTATGGCCATTTTAAGAATAACTATGATCTCTCTTTGGTATATGGGAGAGGAGTTTCATAAATCGGTATATCTTGTGTCGTATTCTGTGCAAAAGCAAAAATTCTTATCTTTAAGTAAAATGGATACGCTCTAATTTGATCAAAGTCCAACACTCATTTTTATTTTAATTTGCCGATATAAAGGATTTATTCGTCTGAAGATCAACCCAACATTGTTAGATCTGCAAATTTGTATCAGCTAATTATTTAATAGTTCCCTCTTTGGGATACGAAAAATCGTTGTTGTGACATCTATGCTAACACCACCTCCATTTCGTCCAATGTCCTAGACAACTCGTATTAAATATAGCTTTCGGTAACCGGATAATACCTCCTCGTAGTGAGTAACGAAGTTCACGATGATTAGGAGCTCCGTGCAGAAAAGCTGCTATTGAAGTATCGTATATATGAGACATATATTTGAGTGACACAAGAAACTGTAGTAAAAAATTTTTATGTTGCAGATAAGACACAACTGCGATGTATTTACATCATCTTATCGGTGCAAAAAGCATCAAAACACTAGATAGATTGTTCAGAAGTTTACTCATCTATCGGAGTTTCTATAAAATGGGGGTAATAACAAAATTACCGAACAGAGAACTTGTCAAGAGCCGAAGTCCATGAGACAAAATGACAGATCTGGTGAAAACGAGTGCAGGTAGAAATTGCGTTGATGTCAGGTATAGTGCAATTGTATAAGTGCAGGATTCCAAGTATGAACGCAGTTAAATGCATGTCCAAGAGATTAATGATACATTGCTGAGGACAAGACTCCATATAAAACAACTTTGCATGAAATGAATGAAACGTAGGAATGCTCGAAAACATGAATCATGTCTGTATCAGTTGAATAAATAACATGTTGGAATGCACAGAGTCATCAATTAATAAACATGCAAAGGATATGGAGTAAACGCACATGAAACAAAGACTCTACAAATACATGGTAAAACCAAAGAAAGGAACAATGCACATCATGATAAATTTATAACATATCCCAGCTGTTTTTGACGTTTTATAATTATAGTTTTTACACGACTAGATTTCTCTTACGGAGGAAAATCCTTGGAGCCTATACCGTCCTATTGTTTCGGGAATTATCGGACGATAAAACGACATAGTCGGGTAAATTTATCGACTAATTTTGAATTTTAATGCACCCATGTGACATGCAGGCAAATTGCATATCAAAAGAAAGCTGATGACTTATACTATAAGATTATACCGGTCGTAAAAGCGAAATGTGGTACATTCCCTCAAAAACTGGGGTCAAGGGTCAAATTTCATTTTTCAGTTTTTTTTTGCTTCTTTGGGGCATAAATCGCTTTTTGGGAACAAACTTGGAAATAAAATGTGACAAAAATGTTTAACTTCACAAGAGGAAAGTATGAGCTGATGTTTAAATGATAAAAAAATTACTCAGTGGGTGATGACGTCATTTCCTAGCATATTTTGTGAGCAAATGGCTATTTTATACAATCCAATAGTTGACGTCATTATTCTATTAATTATTTAACGGAAATACATTTTTAGCATTAAAATATCAAAGAATGCTATATGTACAAAATTTGTGAAAAAAATAAAGTAAAGAAATGACATGTATCGAAATAGATGATAAGATGAAAGATGGACACATCCTACAGAAATAATGCAAAGGCTAAACAGACAGACAAAAATATAGAAAATCAGGTTTCCTTGTAGTGGACTAAGTCTACCAACCACGCCAAGGTCGGACAACATGTTTTTCTTTTAATTATTTATAGATTTATTTTTGGGGAAATAAATAGGGGGAGGTATATCTACAACGTTGAGCAAAGATATCCTATCTGTTGTCATGCAAGCTCTATTCATAACGTTATATAACTGTGCTAAATGTAAACTTATATTCTATTATTAACATCTATAATTGTCAATATCAGCTGACTCGTGTTGCATCAAACTGACCAAACAAATTTCGTGATTTCCCTAGCAGAGGCACTAGTCGATGCAAATCATTTTTTTTTTCGTGACAAATGAAGCAACGACTGCAAAAAGATGTATTTTACACGTGTAAAATGTCTGATGACATCATTCCTATACAAAAAACTTGTTCGAGACCGTTGCATCCTTTTTGTCAACCGAAATACAAGAGCGATGCTACAGGGGTTTAAGCTAGATTTGATGTTATTCAAACTTTTGATTTTAAGCTAGACCTGAGGTCATGCATCTTCGCTAGCCAAGGATTACAATTCCCTATGCCAGTGAAGATGGAGAGCATGTTGTTGAATAAAAAAAATACCGAACTTTCTGCACATTTAATTTCTGAATATGGCCATTTCGACAACTTATGTCTCATCAGTGCAGATAAAATCAAAACATTTGGAAAACCGTTAACTCAAAGATGTTTAAAACTGAAAAAGAGCAAGTAACCAATATGATCTAAATTGAAAGCCAAAATCAGTTAAGGACAGAGCTTTGCATGAGGGAGATACTCCTTAGTTTTCAACAAAATTTACAAAAATTTAGATATTGCGAGTTTTCAAATAAATCGAAATGACGGTTTACTCGGTGGTATTTGGACAAGGCAAGCCCCATTGAGTATTGTCAGTTTGACACATAATTATGTTTTAAGATCCCCTTGGCATGACATGAGGTAAATATGAAACTTGTGCGATCTTTGTTTTTGTTTCACGAGCAGCTACACTTATAAGATATCGTCTTATTCATAGTAAGAGGCAAAAAGACCATGATTGTGCAGTATCTGAATCAAGTTTTTCGAATCATTATAGATATTGTAGATTTGTAAAGCAAGTCCCGAATGAAACAGTAAAATAAGCATGAACAGAAAAAGTACATTCTGCCATTGATAAAAATTTACGGAGTATTTCAAGCAATAGAAGTGGTATCTATTGCAGACTCAAAAGAGGAAATGTCAAGAAGCCAGCTAGTACAAAAAACACTGTCGGAGATTGAGCTATATTTGATTCAGAATGAGATAAATTTGATTCTTGATCAGGAATAGGATATTCAGTTTCTCATATAACTGTTTCAATAATGTACATAACGTAGAATAACGAAAGTGCGTGCAGAATATTCGCGTTTAACACTATTGAATCTAGAGCAGGAACCGAACGCACCTCCGCCTTTGTACCTGTTGCAGAAAAAAAACCTCTAAAAGTAAAATCGTACTACAGAAATAAAGTAAACTAAATAATCGATGACGGGATATGGAGTAAATGCACATGAAACAAAATCTCTACAAATACATGGTAAAACCAAACAATGGAACAACGCTTTTACTGTTGTTCTTCATCTTGGAGTCACCATGAGGCCTTCAACAATGAGCTTTGCTCATACCTCACAGTAAGTTCAAGATGGCCCTGGCACCGGTTTGAGCGGAATTCATTGCTAGGTGTCGAGCAATCACAGAGGGTTTTTTCCAATTTTTGTTGAAGTCGGTATATGTTGTGTAACTATCTTTTTAAGCAGCTGGGCTCAGATATTTGTGAATGAACAAATCATCTCTTGATAAATCAAATATGAAAGACTCTGAAGTGAATCATCTCGTTCAGACGCTAAAACTTTATCATTGTCATCTTTTATATATTTTAATAAATATAGTTGGTCAAACAAGCAACATAATATAATATGTTTTGTGCAAAATCTTTACTACATAACATTGCATGTTGCTATCAGAAGTTAGACTTTGTGCTACTTTTAGGGTTTTTTAGTACTTCTATTGGCGTTATTTTGTGTATTTTTTATCACATTAACAAAAGACATAAGCAGACCAATCTATTCTTGCTAATTTGGACCTTGTCAGGAGTTGGCTGTAGACACTGACGAAGTAATGTCTGAACCATTTATTTGTCTTAGCAAAAGAAAGAAGAGGCAACGGAAAGTGTTGTTTACTTGTAAAATAATGCTGGTTGAATAAAACAGTTGTTCTGACGTGGAATTCTGGCATATAATACGACAATATCGTTTGATATGTGACTGTTACTTTAACAGGAATGGGTTGTTCAGATATACCTTATGATCAATATAACAAATAATATATACAAAGCTTATTGCTATCAAAAAATCTTTTCATGTGCACCATTCGATACTTTATAAGGAGTGCATTCTTACAAAGCGTAAATCTCGTTATCAATGCTCGAAATAATATTATCAGATAGATGTACAATTGAATATTGGTCTGGGATACGTAGTTAATTCCGGCATGTTCAATAGTTTCAGATAAAAACAATAATTTACCGTTTAAAATGCTTTTGAGTGTTGCCTTTTCTTTGGAAATTGATGCATATTGTTCATATTATATAAAACAGAAACAAAGTTCATATAGTAAGTAATGTTCTAACAAAAAAGTAAAACAAAAGAGTCCGTGCACGTAAAATGAGCAGAAAACTTCTAAAAAATTGTCATTTTTTCTTAGCTAACATGCAATATATTTTAAAAACTTTATAGTCGTTATTTTGTATAGCTTTAACTTTATAGATAAAATTCAGATCAACTCACATAGAAATTCATTTACAAGAGTTTTAATCGATTCCCCCGCAGTACCGTACATATAAGTTTTCAACAAAACTTTAAAATAAATGTCAAATTACAGAAAAACGTACCATACATGATACGATTTCGTTACGACCGCTTAAAACTGATAATATAATCATTTGACTTTCATTTAAAACAAAAATTACCTGCATGTCAGGTGGGTACAATAAAGTCGAAAACTAAGCGTCTTTTTTATTAATTGCTTCCCTACTAACAACACATCTTAGCCTATATTTTGCATGACACACATTGATCAACTCAGTGTTTAGGGTAACTTTTTTTTGCCCCAACTTTGGGCAATAAATTTCTTGCCCCAACCGTGGACAACACATACAGACGTAATCGATGACTCTGTAAACTCTCACCTGCTATTCATTCAACTTTTATAGACATTATTAAATGTCTTTAAGCATTCTCCACTTTCATTCATTTCATTTCGTTTAAAGTAAAGTTGCCTAACATGGAACGTTGGATTTTTTTCCCAGCAATATTTCATTAACCGCTTCAACACGTATTCAATTGCGTTTATACCAAGGATCCTGCTCTTTGTACAATTGTACCATACCAACATGGAAAAAAACTACCTGCACTCATTCTTGTAGAAACTTCCGATATGTTCACTTCGGAAAGAGTTTTCCAATGTTTTGATTCTAGTTTCACTGATGAGATGTAAATTCATCGAATTGGGAATTATCTGCAATTTTAAAAAAAATTGTGTAGGTATGTTTGTCACTCAAATTTCGCAGTGCAAAGATGATTCGATAATAACACATCTTAGATTTCTAATTCGGTTGGTCCTTGACTTCATACGTATGTAATTTTATTTTTCTATGCCTTAAATTTGTCGATATCCGGTATTGTGAAAACCGATGAATTTATGAAGATTGGAACTCTTCTGAGCGCTCAAGAACGCAGTAGTGTTAATTCCAGCATCTAATTGATTGAATCTTGGGAAAAAAAACTCAAAAGTTCCATAATAGTGTCAATACTCTACCCTTCTCGATGAAATGAAATAAATAGTTTGTGAAAATACACAAACCAAAATATCGGCCATGTCCACACCAGTCGAGTCGAATAAGCGAAAGTTGAGAACACAGAGAGTCATCAATCGTGCATGAATTAGTCGTCCAACGTTAAGTGAGATGTGTGCCCGTAGAAACTGAGAAGTCTTTGTTTGCAACCCCCCCCCCCAAATGGGGGATGCGTTTTCATATTCCATAAACTCGACTGAGGGAAGGAAAAGGCTTCAATGACCTTCATATTTCAGAAAAATAGTAGTCGTGCAGAAAATTAATATATAACGTCTGAAGACAGCGTAGACATGTTTTCCCCAGGGGATGCATATAAAACTGTTACAGATCTTGATAAAAAAATATACAGGTATTATACGTCAGGGTAATGCCTCAAGCAATTTGCAAATCACTTAAATGAACATAAATACTCGTCCAGTATTGATAATCTAAATCGTCTTATGAAATCAAAGAAGAAATGTAAAAATAAAAATATCACAAACACTGTCCAATTTACAACATAATATTAACCGTCTGTAACTATATTCAACTCGACAACAACATATTATGATTTTAACGTTTGTTACTATATTTAATTGAATACTGGAACAAAACAGCACTAATCACATTTCTTCCAAAGAAGAAAATTTGATGTAGATTGCTTCTGAACACTACGGTAATGGAAGGGAGGTTTGGCGCGCCATAAAACCGAATTCACTTTCGCACACAACGTAACACAGAATTTCTTTTGAAATGCCTGTACCAAATTAGGACAGTTGTGGTTGACAATATTTCTGGTGGTTTTGGATTTTCTTTTCTTTTTCCCTTTGGATTTCGGATCTTGACAGTTCTGGTCCGTGATTTGTTAGCTAGAATTCTCATCCAAAGATGAAATATATCAAGACTAATGAAATGCAGACAAAAGTTAATATAATACGGTAAGTCAGATTATTCTAAATTTTTAAGGAACATGAAATGCAATTTGCTTCCGCCTGAAGTGTTTGAAGTTCTCGATGTTAAGTAGAATTTTACGTCAAATACATTTGGAAGAATTTAAAGTAACAATACTAAAAATATAAGATAAATGGGCGGAAGCTGTGTTCTTCGCAACATTTACCCAAAACAAATATGATTTTTTAGAGTATGAACATTCATTAGTTAAGCCAACTACAAGAAAGAAATATAAAATCAATTTTTAACGATTTGATATTTTTGAAATGGAAAATTCTTTTACTTAAAACTAGTCCAAAAGCATTTTTATGTTTATATACCATATGTTGTAACAATGGAAAATCGAATTTCTACCCTACAATGTTGTATTGAAAACAAATTAATGATTGGTAAGATATTGGTTTAAATTTTTTGTATATCATTTTCAGTGCACATAGATACCAGGTAAAATTTTTGAAGGATGTATTAACCCCCTGCTATAACAGTAAGTTGATTTTATCTGTAACTGAAATTTAAAATTTTTTTCGCATTTATTTTTCATTCATATCATTTTTTTTTGGTATATGTTTCCTGGACAAAATCTTTGTCATTGTTTAGCACTGCACGAGACAAAAGTAACTATGTGTAGCTCCGCAACATAGATGTTAAACTTGTTTTGACAGAGTTTTGACTTTGAACTTTATTTTGTTTTGTTTATTTTCGAGCTACATTAAAATGCGATATTTCCAACCGAAAAAGTATTTTAAAATTAAAAATGACATTAATTTAGTTTTTTTGGTCCATCTATTTTCATGTTAATTCGAATCAAGAGTATTTTTTCACAAATATTGAATAATGTTGAAAATCCAATTATGAATTAGGGAGGATCAAATAAAAAATAGCCATTGCACAGATATTTTTCCAATAGATGCTCGATCATAAATGTATAATTCAATATTTTGCAATCCAATGTATGTCAACGAGGAAAAAACTCAAGGTCTAATTTGAGTTGAAAAGAATCAAATATTCATAGACTCCTCCTTTAACTGAAATTTTACGATTTTTAAGATCACACCAAGAAAAAAGACAATCGACCATACACTCAGATCTCGGGTCCCAATGCATGTTTATAACAATATCAATAACAGTAATTTAATACTAAAAAGTAATTTATACAATTGTAATTAAATGGACAAAAATATCTCTTTACTTGTTCTAAAACAAAGAACTCAATTAAACAGAAGTTTCTCTGACCGACCATAACCTAAATAGTATTTACGTTAATGTTTTTGTTTATAAAATATTGTTAAGAGTAGAGTTTAATTTCCTTGGATATTTTGATATTAGTGAGTAACTTTGATTTTAATTAAGTAGACACTGATTTAGTAGACACAATGATTCCATCTTTTTGAAATAGTATTTTACCTGTAAAAGTTTATTAGATTTTTTGAAGGTTTGTGATTTTAATCTTTATTTTATTTCAATTTAAATAAGGACAATTGGTTAACGTTATATTATGAAATTTATTTACGTAGTTGATATAAATAAAGAAAATGAAATGTACAATCAATAAAAGCATGACTTATCTGAAGTAATCATGGCACTCTTATTTAATTTTTTTTTCAAAATACAGATCTTTATTATAGAATTGAAATTCTCATGTTCCAATATCAATGCTGTTGCAAAATAGTGGAATATCTTTTTTTTTCAAAACAACAGTAGTAGATTATATCGAAAGGATATTTTACAGTATACGTGGATTACATAAATCAAAGTCAAAAGGCATGGTAATAACGAGAACACTAGAAATATGGGGTGGGGTGGGGGCATGGATGATTGTTCTTCCATTTTACACTTTCAGCTTTATCTTTTTGTCATTTCTAAACCCTTTTCGCCCATTTACCTAATTTCCATATTTATTTTTCATTTTCACACTTCCCACTTAGTTTTCCCATTTGCCTATCTTTTAAGTTAAGATTTCTCCGATTTTATAGAAACAATGCATATCACAAAATTCAACAACAAACGATACTAAAGCATAAAGATAAAAGGGATAGTTCTTAATTAAAACACGAAAGTTCAGATGCAAGACAAAAAGCATAAAGATAAAAGGGATAGTTCTTAATTAAAACACGAAAGTTCAGATGCAAGACAAACGGAGAAAATATGACAAAGGCAAAATAAAATAAAAAAAAACAAAAAAGAGGAATGCTACAAACTAACGCATTATAATGTGTAAAACCCGAGAAAACTGGATGTATCATCAGGTGATCGGGAAGGTTAAGCGTTATCTGTTCTACTCGTGGCACCAGCTAAAAAAGCCGGTTTAGTCATAGTCGGTGTTTGTCAGTTTGCTAAGTAACTCTGGCTCTACCCATAAATGTCTACGCTCAGTTGTGAAATATCATTTGAAAATCAGGGGCAGATAATCTAAAAATATTTGCAGTGCTATATGCGGATGATACCATTATTATTGGAGAATCTCCCGGCACCCTACAAATTGCTTTGAATAGTTTTGAAAATTATTGTAAACAATTGAAGTTAAAAGTGAATCTTAGTAAAACAAAAATTCTGATATTTTATAAAAGAAAATCTAAAAATCTGATATTTTGTAAAAGAAAACCTAAAAAAGTTCAGTCTTTTAAGCTTTTCGGACATGACTTTGATGTTGTTGATTCTAATTCACATTTAGATATCACTTTTAATTATACGGGTTCTTTTATAAAAAAAAATAAGAAAATTAAGTTAGAACAAGCACAAAAAAGATTAGTCTTCGGTCTTTTTGTTTGTAAATGGGAGAAAGGGGGGTACAAAATTTTGAGAAATGTGAAAATTATTAAAAACTCGGCCCTAAGACTTTGGGGGTCGTGCAACCTGTCTTCCAATGACTGCATCCTTTGAAGAGTCATAATGTATTCTATAAATGAAAAATGTGGTATAGCTTGTAAATGACAATATGTTCAGTAAATTAAAGTATACTTGAAACGATACAACACACACTTTTCGACAAACACAACGAATGCAATCTCCAACTGTTGTTTGCAGAAGAAGGATACCATCAAAAGATTAGTACAGATAGATTCAAATTCTCATTATACCCCCCGCTTTAGCGGGCGGTATATAGTGATCATGGTGTCTG
>MJUU01032926.1:0-19455 GCA_002080025.1 Modiolus philippinarum | reverse complement strand
ATTTTTTATTCATAAATTTGAAAGAGCTCAGTACCAACAAATTGTAGGTAGGCCATTCGGGGTTGAAATTCGGTTGCATCTATTTTTAGAATTACGTCAAACTGGGGAACCCCCCTATGGAAATAGCATTGTGAATAATTGCGCTTTTGTAACCACAACAGTTCGTACATAATGATTATCTCCCTTTCTATATGTAAACTGAACTCTGACATCGCTGTTTCTATTTTAAAAAGGTTGACAAGACTAGAACTAATGTGCCATGTGGACTAAAAGTCTGTAAAGGAACAAGCAATGGCAGCAGCTTGTTACGGCGTCTAAAGCCTAAAGTTACACGACTTCCGTTACCGAGTTAAAACAAATCGGGACCGTTAAAAATATAGCTTGTCAAAAAATCAACCCAGAATAAGGCCTCTGACAATGCACAGACATTGAAACACAAAACTCACACATTGAAATAAGCTTTCGTCAATTCTACTCACGTTTTGACCATTCAGTACCTGTTGCGCATGCATCAGTACCAGCAATTTGTTTACATGACGTTCAAGCAACCGAAACGATCTCGTGTTTATGTAAAATCGTTTCACTGTAAGAACATTTTATCCATTTTAATTGCAGGATATCAATTATATTAGCAAAGATGCACCTTATTTAATTCGTTGAAGATTCCGATTCTTTCGAAATCACCTGAAGTTTACCGATGATAAATTTTCCGTTATGGGGGGTGTGCTATAGTTTTTCTTGAATAATTCTTTTAAATGATCACCAAATTCTTTCAAATCTGTGTGAATTACTTTATTTTATCACTAACTCATTGTTTAAATTCAAAAATATGATTTTGGTCAATTTGGTTTTTCAAATTGTAGCACCTGTTTTTCTTCATAGTGCATTTCAACTGACAGGGTCATGACATAAGAAAGCGTTGCAATGCAACCTTTCTAAAAACACAATATGCAGTTGCAGTAACCTGTCCAACACAAGATAAAATGTGACATATTGCCAAGGTCAAAATAACAGGTCTACATGCACTATTCAGGAAGACTATACACCAGTCAGGGGCATTACTTGAATAAGTGATTTTCAAAATCACTTGTTTAAGTATAACGCCTTATAAAAATAAGAGTTGTCTTTCTTCATTTTTACTTCAATAACTGAAATTTACTACCAAGAAAAGTGATTGAGGCTTTGCTTTGAAATATCTGTAAGTCCTATGTGCAAAATTAAAGAATATTCCTAGATGAAACCATAAATCCAAACTACCATTTAATGGTTTTATTGATGTTCGTAAAATTTTGTATGAAAATCACTTGCTAAGGTAACCATTAGCCAAAAAATCACCTGATTATATAATTAAGTACTTATTATCCATATGAACCTTGGGATTTCAACAGTAGCAAACATTGAGATTTTCACCCGAACATAAGTAATTAATTGCATAATATGATAGTATATACATTAGAGTTATCAGGAAAATTAGCCATAGTGTCTGGAAAATTCTATTTCATGGGTTATTAACATTGGAACTTCACCTTTCTTTGGATGAATTTTGCAATAAAATCAATAAAATAAAAAAGATGATTCATTAGAACAGATATTTTGTGTTTTTCCAATGGTCTTGGCTGTTTCTTTCAAAGAATGTCAGTTAGATTTTTTTTATTATGATAGATAAGAAAAATATTTGAGAAAAACCTAACTTTGTCATTAAAAGCCCAAAGATGGAAAAATACTACTTAAATAAGTGATTAAAAATCACTTATTTAAGTAATTCCCCTGACTGTACACTGGTGCATTAAAGTCAGTAACATTGATGATGTTTTGGTACGAGAGTTATAAGGTCAAGTCTCTCTTGTGAGTCCTTATCACTATTGGTCAAAATGTGGACAAGTAGTGCAGTCTACCCAAAAATTGAAAAATCTGCAAGACATTCAATCAGACAAAATTGGGAATGCCGCATAAGATATGAACAATGACTTTAATTTTATGATGTAGAATGAAAACAATATTGTCGGACTTCTTTAAGTAACATATTTCTATTGCAAAACAAACAAAAAGTTTACATTCTTAGAAAAAATTATTCTAATTATTTTAGTTACATGTGTTTACCGCGATGTCGTAAGCGACCTCAGCTTTAATGGTAGAGGAGCTGTAGCAACCAAATAATTATTATATTACATCATGTATTACGATATGAACTGTAATGCAAGTAAAATATCACGATATGCATTGTTTGCCTAAAAGGTGTATCTTTACACCCCAATAATACAACAATTTTGTCTTAATCAAGGGCAAATGTAAGCGTACTTTCTTTCCGGCGTGCAGAATTTCCAGGTACAGTCAAACCTGTCTTATGTGACTTTCCAAGGGAACCACAAAAGAAGGTCACATTATAAGACAGGTGGTCACTTAATACAGGATTGAGATTCTGATCAACACTAATTTGTCTGTTGGCATTGTTGGTGAAATAGTGTCCATATCATAGCTGTTTTTCCTATAATATGTATTTTGATATAAAGGGGATTTATTAAATCAGTAACCAAACATAATTTTTCATATTTTTGTTATTAACAGAATCAGTAGTTTTAAATAAATAAAAAAAGCAATCACGATTTGCAATTAAGTACATTTTTTTATTTCAAGAAAGGTAACAATTTTAGTTAATATAAAGAAAAATTTTGCAGAGCCAATTTGTTTTTCATACTTGTTATTTTTCCAGTTAAGTGTTTGCCAATATATAAAATAGCATGTTACTTCTAGATCAGGTGTTTGTTAACTTTTTATGAATTTTTTTTAATTTTAAGTAAAAACATTTTTTTTTATTTAATGACACCTATTCATTATAAAAGATTTCTTTCTTCATTCCACTAATTGATTACTTTATTTAATTATACCTATTACATTATAAAAGCTTCCTTTGTTTATTCAACTAATTGATTGACAGGTAACCTTAGTTCATGTTAATTAATATTGTTAAAACAACATACTTTAATTGACTGCAAGCTGANGATTAGGCATTAATTTGGTCTGGGGAAAACACTTTTAAGTGATGTAGAGAAGCTGTAATAACACCCTTTTATCATTACAGGCATACTTTTCCTGTAATAACATATGTATATTTTGCAATATTTGCAAACTATGAGAAGTCCTATGATTTTAACTCTTAGCATGCTGATAGACAATAATGGTAATGATAAAATGGTATACATTTTAAACAAATCTATAACTGCATAATGCCTATTTGAAGCATGTAACATACATATGTTATCAATTTTCTCAATTAGTAATAACACATGCATGTTATTTTTCTGTAATAACTCATACAGGTTAGGTACTTGACTGATAAACAACCTATTGTATTTCTACCTTGATGTTTATTCCGTCACGGTCAGTACTCCATTGTGATTGGTAAATTAGATGTTGTGGATATTCTACACTAGTGCATTTTATGCAAAAGGAAGGAATACACTGCCGGAATGAATCCACTGTTTCACAAAAACTCTGGAACAAAAAAATCCGATCTCTGTCAATATGGAACTTAACATGCTTAACATGTATTTTATGAATAGAAACATTATCCCAAAATATTAAAACTTTTCTTCAAAGAAAACTCAAGTTATCATCCAGGAACCATAAAATTTACAGATTTTGTCAAAATCAAGGGCAATAACTCTGGAGTGAAAAATCTGATCTCGGTCAAAATCGAATTTGGCCTGTATTTCATGAATAGAAACATTATCCCAAAATATTAAAACTTTCCTTCAAAGCAAACTCAAGTTATCATCCTTACCGATTTTGCCTAAATCAAAAGCATTAACTCTGGAATAAAAATCCGATCTTGGTTAAAATTGATCTTGACCTGTATTTTGTGAATAGAAACATTACCCCAAAATATTAAAACTTTCTTTCAAAGCAAACTCAAGTTATCATCCCGAAACGAAAGTGTGACAGACGGATGGACTCAAAGACGGATGGCCAGAAAAGAGGAATCCTACATGTATATATAAAAACATCTCTGGTTTGGAATCCAAAAAGGGCATGAAGGGATTATACTAGACCATTTCATTGTTTATAGAGGCAGATATTTCTTGGTTAAAAGCTTAATCAACTACTACATACATGACATAATGATATATACAATTTCACATACTTTGCTTCAAAACTTTTTTTCTAAGCTTGTGGTCCGTCACTAGAGGTTGCACGGGTTTCACATGCCGGATATTGAAGGGATTTTTGCCTGGTTTGGGGCCTGAGAACAGCAACGAAAGACCGAATATAAAACAGTATAACAGGAACAATCCTATTAAAATCGACGGGTTCTGTAGAAAATATTCAAAGAAACTCCTCATTCCAATGTCCACTGCCATCTTCTCGACAGGCACGGGTCAGTTACGGTTGTTGGCAGACCCCTGTCAGTTCTTGTACATTAACCTTCGGTTGCTCGTGATCAATTTCGGGAACCAGTTTATCGGTACCAGTCACTACAACAAAAAACCGAAACTCTTATAAAATAGATAAACGTACAATGGACCACGTAACATCTGATGTAATGTTATATGAACCAAGAACGTATATTTAGAAGGATAGGAAACTCGTACACAATCCATAGTCTATAGTGAGGCGTTTGATATGCATTCACTTTTGAGCTATCTACTTAAAAAGTTGTATATGGATTTTAATAAAATTATGATTTCCTGAAAGCTGAATGATTGATTTTACATGCACAGATTAAATTTCGTTACATTACAGCAGGTAATTCCCTCAATCCACACAACTGAAATTTGCAATCAAAACATTTTCGTTGATTTTTTTGTCACTTCCGGTTTTCATCATTAAAAATGCACCACGATTTGGAACCAAAGGCTTTTAAATTAATGCACAGAATTTCAAAAATTTAATATTCTCCTAAAGTAATAACATTTATTGCACTCGCAGAACAATTTTTGTGAACATCATTATTATATTTCCGTTGTTTTAATGCTTTCAAGAGGGGGTCCCAAAGTGACAAAATCTCACTCTTCGCGATATATTTCCAAGTTATCACGAGATGTTATCCTTCTAAATATACGTCCTTGTATGAATGCAAAAAGTAATCCAATCCAATACAATAAAGACACTTGTAAAAATTAGTGATTAATTTTTTTTACCGTTGACCTTTTACCAATTTGAACTTGAGTTTATGCAACCTAATGGGCCACGGATACCCCCGCCCCGGACCTCAGTTGAAGGGAATTATTGGAAAGCTCCCGGCTGCATAAGTTTAAAAGATTTGAGCTAAAATGAAAAAGTCCAAAACATGTCAGAAATCTGGAAATAAAGATTCATTAGATAAAAAATCCATAGACATAATTGCACTTCTATGCAATTAATGTCCTGCAGTTTCATGCACATAGTTTTATCCTAAAAAGAAAAACACAAAAATAATTTTCACACTTAGCACTTATTTGATTATTTACACTTTCACGCAAAACCTGTTTCTTGTAAATAGCATGCACAGAGAACTGACAGTTTCTTCAACAAGTTGAAGGTGGTCAATAGACAGCAGAAGTAGAAGTAGAAGTTTCATGAAATTCTGATCAGTGAAACAACTGGCTCTTCTTTCAAGACTGTTATAGCAACGTCACGTCAAAAATCAAATGGAATGGTACACTTTCCCGTCAGATCCCAGAGCTCCAAGGCGTCCGTCAAGGCGGTGTCTGGTCACCGACTGCATATAAAATATTTACAGACAATTTACTCCAAACTTTTAAGAAAAACCAACTCGGCGTATATGTTGGTACAACATACTGTGGTATACCAACCGTTGCTGACGATGTAACGTTAATTTCAGATAGTCCGTTTGAACTTCAAACAATGTTCGATGTGCAGGCTTCATATGCAAACAGACAACGATACCTTATTACCGAGCAGAAGTCAACAATTCTCGTATTTAATGACAAACAAGAAAAATCAGAATCATGGTCAATGAATGACAAAGAAGTCGGAATTTCAAAATCTGCAGTTCATCTTGGTATTTCAAGAGATACTACATCAAAAACTGGAACTAAAGAGGTGGTTGGTCAACGTATTATTACAGCTAGACTAACTGTATATGCTCTCATGGGTGCAGGCCTACATGGTCTCAATGGAGTAAGCTGTAATGTATCAGCACATCTCATCAAAATTTATGTTATACCTAGACTCTTATATGGACTTGATGTTATCAATTTGTCGTCATCTGATTTGAAGAACCTTGATACTTTTTATATTAAATTACTAAAGCAGATACAGCATCTCCCATTGCGAACTGCAAACTGTGCTACTCTTTTACTTCTTGGAAGAATTCCAATATCAGCAGAAATTGATAAGAGAATTTTAAGAACTTTTGGAAACATTATTCAGAACGATAACTCCACTGAAAAGAACATCGCAATTCGACAATTAGCCATGAAAAGTAAATCATCAGACAGTTGGTTTCCGAAAGTCAGTGAAATAGCTAACAAGTATGAAGTTCCAAGTCCGCACGACTTAATTATCAATCCGCCTACAAAAGGATCTTGGAAAACACTAGTAAATAAAACCGTAGACAGTCATCATATTTCAAAACTCAAAGATGAATCCGAAAACAAATCAACACTGAAATTTCTGAACTTGAGAGACTCTGTATCTGGAAGAGCACACAATACTTGGACAAGTTGTGGAACTCAACCGTTTGCTGTAACCATGGCTAGTATGAAACTTAAAATTGCAGTTGGCACAAGAACACGCAAAAACGTCCATTTCACCTTTATGTAGACTTTGTCACCAAGAATCAGAAGATGTAGCTCACTTCCTGACCGTTTGCCCGCTGCTTAACTCTGTCCGTGAGAAATATGTGAATGAACTTATAACATACCTGCAAACTATCAAGAAAATTCCAAGAAATATATTATCTGAATTAATTACCAGCAAATTAAACTTTACGAAACTCCTAATAGATTGCACCAGTTTTCATTTTCTGAAGAAAGAGGTGCACGGAATGTATTAGAATAGAGACTATATCCCGTGGCTTATGCTACAATCTAGTACAGAGACGAGCAAAATTATTATCATGAACATTATGAAATGGGGCAGGGGTATATTAAACAGATATGATGGAGATGATGAAAGGAGTGAACATGAACATTTGACATAAAGTCCAGTGTATATATTCCCAGTTTTATTGTATACAGTGCATTAACATAATTGTTTTATATATGGATTTTACGCCGTTTCCAGACAGAAACAGCGGTGCTCCTGCCATAGGAGGGAACTACGACATAGGTAATCAGGTAATCAGGGTTAAGGAAGAGTAGTGAACACCAGGCGGTCACCATATGGTTTGCATTGCGCATATGCAGAAAGTAAATTCACAGTTAACTTCGGTATTTAGTTATTTCCTATATTACTTACTTACTTTCTTACTTACTAAAATTATCAAAAAAAATTAAAAAGATAACTGTGAATTTAAAATCTAAAATAAGCTGAAGATAAAGTTCGTATCGTCTGCAATAATAAAATACGTTCGCGACTGTCTTTTTTTACAAATTCGTTTTCGGTAATAAGATGAATTTTGTATAATTCGGAAGAATTTGCACGAAAGGTACAGAAAGGACAGTAAACAAAACGTAAGAAATAGGTTTGTAGTATAGATTTAAATGTTATGCGCCTTTAATTTGTCTATTTCATTAAGGTCATGTCAGCAAATGAACTAGAAAAGTTTCGTAATGAATGGAAAAGGGAACTTACTCAAGAAGGCGTCCAAAATAGAAAAGAGAAAAGCGTGACAGACCAAAGTACTCTTGATCATGCTGATGCTGGCGCACCTGAGCAGAAAAGTTCAGCCGGAAAGCCCTATGAAAACAACCAAAATTGCACAAAATGTAATGTGCATCCAGCCTTTAGAGAGAATGATAAGTGTTACACTTGCATTGCTATAAACAGGGAGACAACTGACCATAAAACGAGTACACAATTTTACCCATTCAGGATAGTTGATGATCTTTTGAACACGAGAGATTATTTCAGTGAGAAAAATAATGATCCAAATAAAAATAATTCACCAAATAAAATGACGGACTTGAAAGGGAAGAAAAGAAAGAGTCCTATGTTTGATGGCAAAGAAATGAAAGACATTTTTTCAAAGAAAAGGAACTGTATGAAGCAAGATGATGAAAGATATTTGGATTTATTCATTGCTGACCTGGTAAGATTATGTTATATGATACAACTTTCAAAATTGATTACATTTATTAAGACATAAAAAAATACCTGTGTTTCCGGTATCATACTCTTCAAAATTAGGGTCGGTAGGTAGGCATTTTTAAAAAAATTTTCCAAAACTTTTTACATAGACATAAAGAGAGTAACTTCTTGACTTAAACAGTGCTTCCTTAAAAATTGCCAAAATTTTTAGCCCCAAAAATCTAGGGTCGGCCGGGTTACCGGAAACACAGATTTTTTTTTATTCTGCCTAAGCAAAATGACATGTATGACTATGAGGTGTATTTTTTAGTATTTTAGTCTCAGAAAATTCTTCATAACCTGCAATGATCTTTCAAAAGGCCTTTTATTGTTCTACAGAAAGCTGAAATTGTAAGAAAATTATGATCGATATGAATGTCTGTTCCAACCTGGTAACTCTTCTTTCTGTTCCTTGTGGACATATGACATATGTAGTGATACACTCCAGTAAGACCCTTTATAAAAATTCATCTAAATGATGACAAACATGACAAAAGTATCCCTTCTTATGTTATTTACATGTATACCAAATGTATTTCACATTTACTTTCTTGCATTGATGAGATAAAAGCTAAGGAAATCTAGAACATACTAGTATATTGAGATTGTGCTTTGATGAATATAATGATATTTTAAAGTAAGTTATATGAAACATGTGAAATATGATTTACAAGAAACAAACAATGACAAAATATGTTGAAATATCATTTGTTGATATGCTTGATGCAGTTAAATGAAATTCCATTTTTTGACTTGACTGTACCTAGAGAGGTTGCAATCAAAATATTTGAACCTCTTGATATCAAAGATTTATGTAGGTGTTCACAGGTAATATATCTGTTGCATTTGTACTTTGTGATTTTTATTCACATTATGCAGAGTTCAAGTTACAAATTGAAGGCCGAGGGGCATAATTTAAGAAAAAAAAGGGCATGTAAACACATAAAAATATACCAATTGAGCTCATAATATCGAGGTGGAATAAGAAACTACAGTGTTTTCCATTCCTGTTTAATTTTCAAAACAACCAGTTTTATTTTCAAAACAACCACCTTTATTTTCAAAACAACCACATATCTTCAAAACAACCACCTTTATCTTCAAAACAACCACCTTTATTTTCAAAACAACCACCTTTATTTTCAAAACAGCCGCTTTTCACCTGAGACAGGTGGTTGTTTTTATATTAGGTTTGAGATAATTTCAACTGATATTAATGCCAAATCCTAATTATAATTGTGGAAAACAACTACCTTTTTGATGTTGAAAATGGAAAACACTGAACTAGATGTTAATATTAAGGTGACAAAATAAACTGGCGGCTGATGTTAACCTGGCATTAGAGACTGTTGGCTAATATATATGAGGGGAGACACATGAATAATACCAAGGTGGCATACATTGTAAGAAACATTCAAGTTCACGTAAGAAAGGCATTCAAGTTCACATAAGAAACTTGTGACCTACGTCAAGATGGAATAGGAACTGATGTCTAATAAATATCAAGTAGCCTTAAGAAACTCAGTGCCAATACCTAGGTGGCAAAAGAAAATGGTGGCTTATACATGTACAGCAGAGCTAAAGACTTGCCATGATAAATCACTGTGATGGACATATCACTCTGCTAAGTGAAAGGTGAATATTTTATTTCCTGTTTGATCTATCAAGTTGAACATGCTTTCTTTTGCATTTAAAGTGATGCAGTCTACCTCTTGACATGCAAAAGAAATCATGTGGATTGATCAATCAGGAAAAAAGATATAGTCATTCAAAAATTTAGAATGATACGTCTATCACAGTGATTTATCATGGTAAGTCTCTGGCTGTACTGTATTAAGTAGGCATACAGACTTGCTGCATATGCCAAAGTTGTATGGGAATGTGTTGCTAATATCAAAGTGGCATTAATAACTCGAGGTAAATATAAATTTTACTCTTCCATGATATCACACATACATGTCACAAAAATTATTTCAAAAAAATGTTTATCATGTAAGGCAGAATAAAAAAAAAATCTGTGTTTCCGGTAACCTGACCGACCCTTGATTTTTGGGGCTAAAAATGCCTACCTTAAAGTTTTTTTTTGCAATTTTTAAAGAAGCACTATTAAAGTCCAGAAGTTGCCCTCTATATGTCTGTGTAAAAAGTTTTGGGAATATTTGCATATAAAAAAATGCCTACCTACCGACCCTAATTTTGAAGAGTATGTTACCGGAAACACAGGTATTTATTTTTTAGTCCTAAAGTGTTATGTCATCTGAATCAGGAAAGGGGTTGCATAAATGTTACATTATTCTGATATTTTTTTTTCTCACAAAGAGTAATAGAAATTTAAATTTTAGGTCTCAAAAAGCTGGAAAAGTTTGGCAGATGATGAGTTACTATGGTGTCGTATTTGTCATTCACTCGGATATGAAATCGATACCAAAACTGTAGAAAAGACGAAATGGAAATCAGTTGTTAAACTGCATGTGGAAGAAGAAAGAAAACTTATTTATAACTGGAGGGTTAGTGGAAATTCACAGGGAGTAGTGAATTGTTGGTACAGTCAACTTTGTTAAACCAACATGCTATATGATACCATTGTATCAGTATTTACATATTGTACACATTATATATTCTTAACCTTTGTAAAATGAACACCTGTCTAAAATGAGCAAATAAATACCTGCCAACTTCTGAAAATCTTCATGGGGTTTTGATGTGTGAGATAACTCTAAGCATACCACAAACCCTTTAAAGGGGATTCAAATCAACTTTCCTTTTGATTTTTATCATCTCTATGACACTACCAGCATCATGCAATAATTATAACAAAATGAATAATTGCTGTCTGAAATTTTCAAATTTGATACTCTCATGGGGGTAATCCCCATCAATAGGGATAGTTGGCAGGTATGCAAAAATCTTCAGCCTGCAATGGGTTTAGTAAAAGGGGTTCAGTTCAGACAGGTTTCACTGACCAAGATGATACTGATGTTGCATTGTTGGTGTATCAGTGGTGTCTTCAATTTCTAGTTCAGTTTTAGATGATCTGCATATTATCCTTAAATTAAAGATTTTAGTATTCCTACACCAAAGAAAAGGGATATACTCTAATACTTGTGTATGTCTCCCTTTCGGCGAAGGGAGACATATTGTTTTACGGTTTGTCCCCTTTTCTTCTTCTGCTTCTTCTTCTCGTACAATCGTGTCTAGCCCATAACTTTTTTGTATATTGACCTAGACTTAAGATATTTTGCGTGTAGGTGTATCATCATGAGAAGATGTGTCACGGACCATAGTGACCTTCATGTGACCTTGACCTTTGACCTCAAGATCAAATTATTGAAATTGTTAGCTGTTGGCCTGTCCAGGCCAGAACTATTCATCATTTGACCTAGACTTAAGATAATTGGCATGTGGGTGTATTATCATGAGAAGGTGTATTGCATACCATAGTGGTCTTCATGTAACCTTGACTTTTGAACTCAAGGTCAAATTACTGAAATTGTTAGTAGTTGGCCTGTCCGACATAGAACTTTTTCATCTTTTGGCCTAGACTTAAGATATTTGGCATGTGGGTGTATCATCATGAGAAGGCGTGTCTCATACCATAGCCACCTTCATGTGACCTTGACCTTTGACCTCAAGGTCAAAATACTGAGATTTTTATCTGTTGGCCTGTCCAGGTCAGAACTTTTTTATCTTTTGACCTATAACTAAGATATTTGGCATGTTGGTATCATAAGAGCATGTGTCATGATCATAGTGACCTTCATGTGACCTTTTCCTGAGACATTGAGGTCAAATTACAGAATAGTTTTTGCACTTATGCATATGTAGACCTAGACTGAAGATATTTGGCATGTAGGTGCATCATCATGAGACCATATGTCACATACCATAGTGACCTTCATTTGACCTTGACTTTTGACCTTGAGGTCAAATTACTGAAATTGGGCTCCCTGGGGCCAGAACTTTTTTTTATCTTTAGCCCTAGACCTAAGATATTTGGCATGTGGGTGTATTATCATGACAAAATGTGTGGCGTACCAAGGAGACCTTTGTGTGACCTTGACCTTTGACTTTGAGGTTAAATTATGGAAAAGTTTTATCCCATGGCAAAATTTTCTCATCTTTTGACCTAAACTGAAGATATTTGACATATAGGTGCATCATAATAAGAAGGTGTATCTCATATCATAGTGACCTTAATGTGACCTTGACCTTGAGGTCAAATTACCAAAATTGGCCTGTGCTGGCCATAACTTTTTCATCTTTTGACTTAAACTGAAGATATTGGCATGTTGGTGCATCATCATGAGACTGTGTGTCACGTACCATAATGACCTTTACCTTGAGGCCAAATTACTGAAATTTGCCTCTCCAGGCCAGACTTTTTTTTCATCTTTTGACCTAAACTTAAGATATTTGGCATGCAGGTGTATTATCATGAGAAGTTGTGTCGCATACCATATTAACTATCATGTGACCTTGACCTTAGACCTCGGGTCCAAATTACTGAATTTTTAGCTGTTGGCTTGTCAGGGCCAGAACTTTTTATCTTCTTATCTAGACTTAATATATTTGGCACTTGGGTGTATCATCATGAGAAGTTGTGTCGCATACCGTAATGACCTTCATGTGTCCTTGACATTTGAGCTTGAGGTCAATTGACTGTATTTTTTTCAGGCCAAATTTTTTTCATTTTTTGACCAAGACTTAAGATATTTCTTTTGCTCCGTATGTATTTTGAATATTCTAGCATTATCTTTTTAAAAAATTTATATGAAGGGGAGACATATGTTTAAGTTTGCTAAAACAGTCACCCCTAGCTTACTCTATTCCTCACACAAGATTTTGCTACATCAGTAACCTAATTCTTTTGAACCAGCTATTGTATGAACTTATCTACATACAAATACAAAAATAAATGGACAAATGGTTGTATTTACTAAGATATTATATACACAATGTAACTATGTAGATTCTTGTATAGTGGGTCTCGATGGGGTGTAAGCGTGAAGCAGGATTGGCCTTTTTTAGGCAACTGGAAACGGGATCGTGACAAAAAAGTGCACGTGAAAATGGGAAAGGTTGTCCAGCGTGAAGCGGGAATAGCTGAAAATTGAGTCCGTGAAACGGGAAAAGGAGGCTCCTTTAAGAGTCTTTGTAAAATATTTTCCGGCCCGGGAAAATGGAAAGTGATAAAAATAGACAGGATTTCAGGAAAGGGACCCCCATTGAGCCCCCCTGTATATTGAAGAGTTGTTCAAAAAAGCTCATGGAGCACTATACTAAAAAGTTATGATATAGACAAATTTTGTTGTATAAATATTTCACCAACATTTTTGTGAAAAAATAGTTTTAATCAATCATTATAAAACTATAATAAAAGCATATGAGTTAAGAAAGTTTGGCAGAAATAAATCTGCAAACAAATATAGAAGCAGCAATGCAGAAAAGGGAAACGTAAATTTTTTAAAAACATTGCAATGCATAGGAAAACTATAAATAGAGACATCTGGACAAAGAAAACGAACAAAAACGATCAAGAACACCACAAAAATAAAGCACAATTAGTGTGAATTCCCAAAAAAATATAAAAGAAAATTTTGACATTTATTAGCTGAAATAGTTTTTACAATAACATAGATATAGCCTTATTTTTCTCAGGAGAACTTGTCCTAGTTCATCTAATCCTAGTATGCCTAACCTAGCACTAACAATAGGACACAAATCTGCTTTTAAGCCTTACCCAACCCTAACTCAATCAATATGTGGGAAGTTAAAAAAAAATTCCACCCTTTAGTAGTGATTCCCTTGAATATAGTCTCAACAAATGCATAGGAAAACCAAGCAATGCCAATTGAACAAGGCTTTTATTGTTGTTCTTCATCTTGAAGTCACTTAAGACCTTCAAGTATGCTCATACCTCATAGTAAGTTCAAGATGACCCCTAGCACCGGTTTGAGTGGAATTCATTGCTAGATGTCGAGTAATACAACATCCATGTTTTATAACTAGTGGATACGGGATCATCAACAAACATATGCTTTGTACACAATATAATGACATTTTATGTGTCATTTATGGTGAAAAATAAAATTCAACACAGAAACTTTTCCCTGTTTTTTTTCTGACAGTGTAGACATTTATTGAAACAAAACTACCATTTTTAGTGCTTTGCTGCATAAATTTTTATACGACCGCAAAAAAATTTTTGAGGTCGTATATTGGTATGATACTGGCGGCGTCGTCGGCGGCGTCGTCGGTGGCGTTGGCGGCGTCGTCGGTGGTGGCGTCGGCGTCTGTGGACACTTCGTTTCCGTGCGATAACTTGAGTTCTAGTTGACCAATCCTTATGAAATTTTAACACAATGTTCCTTGGCACAAAGGGAAGGCTGGGATTGGTTTTGGGTATTGTAGCCCCGCCCGTTTCTGAAAAAAGGGCCAAAAAGGGCCAAATTGGGTGTTTTCATATATTGAGCTGTAGAATATTTATTATATATCAGATTTTAATGGGGTTTCTTTCAGTGTGCTCCTTATTGAATTTCCAATCTGTAAATGTAGTATATAAACGGATTTCACATCGCATGTACCGTTCATGAGCTAAATGGGGCCCTAAAGGGGGAATCTCAAAAATTTTATTTTTTTTAATTTTTAGTTCGATTTTAATGCAGTTTTTTGCAATGGATTCCTTAAGAAAAATTAACCAGCACTGCACCATCAGATTTTTGTTAACTTGGTTCCTTTCCGAGCTATGAGGGGCAAAACAGGGCCAAGATTGCAAATATGCTGATTATCTAAAATTTTTATTTATCATCGGATTTCGATGGGATTTTTTTCTTTAGATTCCTCTTATTGTCAGCTTTCAGAGGTATTGCAACAGATTTGTCATAGCTCTTACTGTTTTCAAGCTATAAGGGGTCAAAGGGCCCAAAATTGCAATTTTAGAAATGTGTGAAATCTTTATTTTTCATCAGATTTTGATAGGATTTATTCTATGGATTTGTCTTGTTGTAAGCTTTTGGTAGTATGTCAACAGAATTAGCATAGCTATTACCATTTACGAGCTATAAGGGGTCAAAGGGGCCAGAATTGCAATTTTTCTTAATGTGTCCATCAAATTACTGTCAAGCTCCATACTGTGTCCACATTCACTTTAAAATACACTTGTTCAAATTTCAGTGGTCGACATGCTGCGGTCGTATCATGCTGCGCTCGGCGTAGCCCTTTTATTTTATAATATCTTGGTTTAAAAATGAAACACTTGGTAAAATTGAAATAATCACTCCTCATAAGGAAAACTCTTAATTCTAGTCAAATTAAATATTTAAACCATATTTATTCACAGCTATTTGATAATGGGCATATTTAGATATAACTAGAAGAAAAAAGAATTCAATTTGGACTGTTTTTGAAGAAGTTATTGCAAAAATAGTGTGACAGATGCTGTTTTTTCCCAATTTCAGACACTTTCAAATTAGAAATGAGGCTGAAAACAAGCTAATCAAAGCTTAAAGTAACTTAAATTTGAAGTTGAAACATGGCTGAAATTAAATACAAAAAATTTTGCAAATAAATTCAATACCTTATTATTTAAGAACCTAGTAAAGCGTCTACGGATAGGACATAACTGAGCATATATGTCCTTATGCATATTATTTTTGCTTGCTCAGAAATCTTATTTACCATATTTTGGTAGGAGACATATTTAGACATAACCTGAAAAAGGATTATTTTTATATGGTTTATTTTTAAAGAAGTGCTGGGATGATTTGCTGTCTTTACTCTGTTTTGAGACACTTTAAAACAATAAAAAGGACTAAGATCAACCTTATCAAAGCTCATATTAGCTTTAATTTTATGTTTATACATGAACAAAAGTAAATACAGATTTTTTCAAACAACAACATTCAAAACTGAATTACATTGATAATTTATACAACCATGATCAAAATGTCTACAGATGGGACAAGCCCCAGAAATATGGAATTAGTATTTGTTAAACACAATGTAAAACCACAGTGAGGTTATCATAGTAAAATATAAAAACCCTTTTGCTTCTTCATTAACCTTTGAATGATATATTCCCCGACATAAGTATTTTGAACAATTTAATATGAATTTCAGCCGGGACCTCCACACTGATGGAATAAAATTTCTAGTAATAAATATTTGATTGCATCAGAAATACAGTTGAAATTGTAAGAAAACCTTTTGAAACACTCTGTAGTATTTCTTTGTTAAAATGGTTTGATATAAAAGTAAAAGTGAAGAAGTTTGAAAAGAATTTGAATGTGTCTACGATTGGGACAAACCATAAAAATTGAAGCCTCCTAGATAATGAGTCAAATCACTTCATATTTTACTATATACCATAAATTTTACCCTTATTTTAAAAACAAAAAAATAACAAGCATATTTTCACAGTATTTTGAAAAACAGTCACAATAAACATGATAAAAACTGAGGTTTTCGTTTGTACACAATTATATACAAACTTTCTGTGCAAATACTTCTCTATGGTTTTAGTTTATGGTACATTTAATTAAAAAAAAAACAAATACTGCAGAATTAGTTTCAAAAACTATGAGCCAGTGTGTGTTTTAAGTGTGTCTACGGATGGGACTTTGCTACATTTTGTGTCATAAAAAATTCTTGTTGGAGAATTTTCTTAAAACTATCTTTTATTCATATAGCACAACTAACTTGCAAAAACCGAATGGTTTATTTGATCAGCCTAAAAGCATAAATCTAAGTAGCATTTGTGTCTACGGATGGGACAAAAAGCCCTTCAGTTTTTAAAAGAGCACCAATTCTGTTATAAACATCTGATTAAAATAAATCTTTTTGTGTTGAGTGAAGGAAGCCTTGAATGTTCATAGAACATACAGTTGTATTAAATGTTGTTATTTAAAATACAGATTTAAACTACTGTATCAACAGTAAAAAAACCTAAAAAGCTTAACCAGTGGTATATTCAGTCTTTATGGCATAGTTCTGGCAAATTTGATCATATTTTCACAAAATAACTTGTAGTAGAAAGCTGAATAAATTTCATACAATAGAACAAGTATTTATAAACAATAAATACATGATGTTAAGTGCTATATTATTTTGAAAAAGAGTGTTTTTAAAATGACACATCGTAACGATCAATTTTGGGCCATTTTTGGTTGAAAAAATGTAAAAATTTTAAAATTGGGAAGTAAGACCATCACCAAACATTTTTTTATGCCCCGCCACGTAGTGGAAGGGGCATATAGATTCACCCTTGTCCGTCCGTACGTACGTACGTACGTACGTCCGTCCCGATGTTAAGTTTTGCAGTTAGGTCCATATATTGGCAACCTCTTGTAGTATTTTGATAATATTGCATCAGTACATGCACCTTGATTAGTACTACCAGATTCACCAACAATTAGGGATCCATGACCTACATTTTACGCTTGAGTGACTTTTGTTAAATTTTGCGTTAAAGTCCATTTCTCAACAACTACGCTTTATACCAATATGATGTTTCATCAAATTAATTGCCTTGATGAGTACTACCCAAAACATTGACAGTTAGGTAGCTTTGACCTATATTTTACGCTTGAGTGACTTTTGTTAAATTTTGCTTTAAGGTCCGTTTCTCAACAACTACACATAATACCAATATGATGTTTCATCAAATTAATTGCCTTGATGAGTGCTACCCAAAACATTGACAGTTAGGTAGCTTTGACCTATATTTTACGCTTGAGTGACTTTTGTTAAATTTTGCGTTAAGGTCCATTTCTGAACAACTACACATTATACCAATACATGTATGACGTTTCATCAAATTAATTGCCTTGATGATTACTACCCAAAACATTGACAGTTAGGTAGCTTTGACCTATATTTTACGCTTGAGTGACTTTTGTTAACTTTTGCGTTAAGGTCCATTTCTCAACAACTACACATTATACCAATCTGATTTTTCATCAAATTAATTGCCTTGATGTGTACTACCGAAACATTGATAGTTAGGTTGCTTTGACCTATATTTTATGCTTGAGTGACTTTTGTTAAATTTTGCATTATGGTCCATTTCTCAACAACTACACATTATACCAATATGACGTTTCATCAAATTAATTGCCTTGATGAGTACTACACAAAACATTGACAGTTAGGTGGCTTTGACTTATATTTTACGTGTGAGTGATTTTTGTTAAATTTTGCTTTTAAGTCCATTTCTCAACAACTATGCATTGTACCAATATGATGTTTTATCAAATTAATAACCTTGATGAGTACTACCCAAAACATTGATAATTAGGTAGTTTTGACCTATATTTTACACTTGAGTGACTTTTGTTAAATTTTGCACATAAGACTGTTTATCATCAACTTAACATGCTTTCCCAATGTTGTTGCATCAGAATAAATCAACTTGATGAGTACTATCCAAATCAAGGCCATTTAAGTGACTTTGACCTACATTTTACGCTTGAATGACTTTTGGTGAATTTTGTGTTTTACATACTTTTCTCAACAACTACTCAACATATTATGATTTTTCATGAAATAACTCATCTTTGTGAGAACTGATGATTCAGTGAGCTGGAACTAATTTTTATGCCTGATTGACTTACGTTATCTATTGTCATAAATTTGTCGGCGGGGCATCCGTGTCTTATAGACACATTCTCTAGTTTCTTTTAAGTACAATATGTATGCTTCATTTTATTAAAGAAAGAGAAGAATATTATGCTAATGTGATAAAGATATAAGCTTGTAACAAGGTTTCATTTGAAAATGTCATTATATTGTGTCCAAGGCGATACAATTAACTGGCAATTTGTTCATACAACTGCTATCAACCGTTACCCGACAAAAAGACTCATAGAAGACAAACACAACATTTAAACAACCACAGGGCACTCATCGAGTCAATAGAAAGAAAACTTGGCATAATTAAATGATGAGATGTGGGCATAATAATTATATATATAATCAGGTGGTTAAAATAAGAATTCGAAATTACAAAAATATAATGCCAAAATTTGAAAGTATGATAGTGCACCCATATGAGAAATTCTCACATGAACAAGTATACCATAACCAATATGTATAAAGATCATACATGCCTAGCACGGGGAATAAGGACCGATTTATATCATGTACTCATGCACAAGGTATACATTATTATATAATCAATTTAAAATTATCAATAAATTTTTGTTTGGTATTTCAGAACAGATTGGG
>MJUU01032924.1:57892-70375 GCA_002080025.1 Modiolus philippinarum | reverse complement strand
CAAAGGATTTACAATGACAAGTATTCCCGATTGACAGTAAATAAGGACCAAAGGATTTACAATGACAAGTATTCCCGACTGACAGTAAATAAGGACCAAAGGATTTACAATGACAAGTATTCCCGATTGACAGTAAATAAGGACCAAAGGATTTACTATGACAAATATTCCCGATTGACAGTAAATAAGGACCAAAGGATTTACAATGACAAATATTCCCGATTGACAGTAAATAAGGACCAAAGGATTTACAATGACAAATATTCCCGATTTACAGTAAACAAAAGGTATACAGATGGCCATATTGACAGCCCATGCATTTTTGATGCAGATAAAATAAAAATATTTGTTCGTGAATCTTTCTGTTTGCGTTACATCCAAATACTTGCTTAGAGGAAACGTTTTAAAACCTTCTGGGTCAATTTTACTTAGATATCGTTATCTGTATAGAAATCTATTCAGGTATAGATGCTTTCATTAATGAATAATAATAATAATAATGATAATTATAATCGAGCTTGTGTTCGATTGAAACAAAGACAGTAGAATACCGAAGAAATTTCAATCTTTTACTGTACTCTATATTATAAAAAATATTTAAAGAAAGTGAGGTAACAAAGAACAAATTCCAAGAAAGTTTTCACCGCAATTAAAAATTATTATTCCTTTATTGGTTTATAACTTTACTAGTAAAGAATTTATAATTGGTTGAGAAAATCGCATGTGAACAAATAAAAGGATATGGAGTAAATGTACATGGGACAAAATCCCTATAAATACATGGTAAGATCAAGCAAATGGAACACGACTTTTATTGTTGTTCTTCATCTTGAAGTAACCATGAGAGGCCTTCAACAAAGAGCAAACATTTCTACCTCATAGTAAGTCCCTATCTCCGGTTTGAGCGGGATTCACTTGCTAAATGCTGAACAACGCTACATCAATGTATCCATTTTGTCATGGATGCGAGGTCGTCAAACAAGCGTAACATATCGGGCTAAGTACTCTTACAAACACTGTCCCCCGTTGCCCGACAAAGGGACCAAAACACGATACAACAAATAAACGATCACAGAGTACTCATCGAGTTGATTGTAAGGAAATTTGGCAAGTAAAATCGGGATATTTGGGCAATATACATACAGATGGCCATAAAAATAGTTTAGTTTTACAAAACAAGAAAGCCAAATGTTGAATTTTGATAATGCATTCATATAAAAAAAAATTAACATGAACAAGTACACCATAACTGACAAATGAAAAGAGCTAAAACTCTGGATAAAACAGGGTCTCTTAAATTCTCTTGGTTCTATCGGAGTTATTTCTCTTTTAACACAAAATACTTAATATAATAGTATACCATCTTAAAGCACACGTCTCATTTAAAAGGAACATCTTTTGACATCTTCTCGCGAAAATAAAAGTGACTGCCCGTTACTGCAATACATGTATATAAGACTTTAGGGGTAGATATGGCAAGGAAATAGTGCACTGATTTAAGACCACAGTTTTGCAACTAATTACAAGGTTACACGGGAGTAGCACTATTCTGCAATACATGGGGGTTACAAAATATAAATCACTTGGTTATTTGTTCTCTATCAGCTTTTACACGTTTTTCGATTAATGGTCATCCTAATGTTTTGGTTTGATATGCACTGATGAGACATAAGTTGTCGAAATGCTCATATGCAGAAAATTCATTAACAGCAACGTCGGTATTTTGATATTTAGAATTCATAAAACCAAGTCCAATTAACATATACCTATTACGGAAAAAATTAAATCTAAGAGGACATTTTTGGAATAGTTAAATTTTGGTTACACCTTGTTAAATCAGTTACAATTCTTAACTAGAGGCTCAGAGACTAAGCCTGTATCGCTCACCTGGCAAAATGCTTCTACGCCATACATGACTAAAAAATGTTTAGCTATGTTCTTCATTAGCACCCATGTTTTTTGTCTGATCCTAGTACCTTCCATACATCCTTACTGTAAAGATTGGTTGCATTTGCTTCAGTAGCGTCAGAGGAAATAGCAAATAGATGCTTTTCCCTTAGGGTCCCATGTTAGACTATGTTCTGCGCTGGCAGCCATGTTTTTAAAGGAATCGGAAAATTTCGGCAATCTCCATAAAAGACCTTCCATACATCATTCCTGTAGAAATTGGTTTAATTTGCTTCAGTAGCTTAAGAGGAGATAGCAAATATATGCTTTTCCCAAAGGGTCCCATGTTTAACAATGTTCTGCGCTGGCGGCCATGTTTTTTCACGGATCGAAAACATTTCGGCAAACTAAGAAAAGGACCTTCAATACATCATTCCTGTAAAGTTTGGTTCAATTTGCTTCAGTAGCTTCAGAGGAGATAGCAAATATATGCTTTTCCCATAGGGTCCCATGTTAAACTATGTTCTGCGCTGGCGGCCATGTTTTTTTTCACGGATCGAAAACATTTCGGGAAACTAAGTAAAGGCCCTTCCATACATCACTCCGGTAAAGTTTGGTTCCATTTCCTTTGGTAACTTCAGAGGAGATAGCTAATATTTGCTTTTCCCATAGTGTCTCATGTTAAACTATCTTCTGCGCTGGCGGCCATGTTTTTTCACGTATCGAAAAAATTTGGCAAACTAAGTAAAGGACCTTCAATACATTATTCATGTAAAGTTTGGTTCAATTTGCTTCAGTAACTTCAGAGGAGATAGAAAATATTTGCTTTTCCCATCGGGTCCCATGTTAAACTATGTTCTGCGCTGGCGGCCATGTTTTTTCACAGATCGAAAAAATTTCGGCAAACTAAGTAAAGGACCTTCCATACAGCATTCCTGTAAAGTTTGGTTGAATTTGCTTCAGTAACTTCACAGGAGATAGCAAATATTTGCTTTTCCCATAGGGTCCCATGTTAAACTATGTTCTGCGCCGGCGGCCATGTTTTTTCACAGATCGAAAAAAATTTCGGCAAACTAAGTAAAAGACCTTCCATACATTATTCCTGTAAAGTTTGGTTCAATTTGCTTCAGTAACTTCAGAGGAGATAGCAAATATTTGCTTTTCCAATAAGGTCCCATGTTAAACTATGTTCTGCGCTGGCGGCCATGTTTTTTCACGGATCGAAAAAATTTTGGCAAACTAAGTAAAGGACCTTCCATACATCATTCCTGTATAGTTTGGTTCAATTTGTTTCAGTAGTTTCAGAGGAGATAGCAGATATATGCTTTTTCCCATAGGGTCCAATGTTAAATCTAAGTACAGCGTTGGCGGCCATGTTTTTGGCGGATCGGAAAATTTCGCCAAACTAAGTAAAGGACCTTCCATACATCATTCCTGTAAACTTTGGTTGAAATTGGTCCAGTGGTTTCAGAGGAGATAGCAAAATATGAAAAGTTTACGGACGACGACGGACGCAAAGTGATGGCAAAAGCTCACATGGCCTTTGGCCAGGTGAGCTAAAAAATACAATGTATACAAACTAGTAAACAAGTAAAATAATTAAATCTGGAGGGACATTTTTCAAAACAGTTGAATTAGGGTTAAACAACTTAGAATAAGCTACAGTTCTAAAAAAAACTGTCTACAATCCATACAAACCTGCTACAGAAAGAAAAACTACATGATACCCGGGGCATGATGGGACATATTTGAAAATAGTAACAATGGGGTTACATATTATTACACCACTTACATTTCTTAATAAAGGGCTACGCCGAGCGCAGCATGATACGACCGCAGCATGTCGACCACTGAAATTTGAACAAGTGTAATTTTAAAGTAAGTATGGACATACTAAAGAGCTTGACACAATAATTAGATGGACACAATAAGGAGATTGACCCAGTAATTAGCTGGACAAAAACTAGGGAAAATAAAAATTAGCCCTTATGACTCCTTATGATTCCTGTTTGACCCCTTTTAGCTCGAAAACAGTAAGAGCTACACCAAATCCATTGACAAACTACTGAAAGCTTATATCAAGAGAAATCCATAGAAAAAAATCCCATCGAAATCCGAAGAAAAATAAAAATTTAGGTAATCTGCATATTGTAGTTTTGGCCCCTTTGAACCCTTATATCTCGGAAACGGTAGGAGCTACGCCAAATCGGTTGACATAGTACAGAAAACTTATATCAAGAGGAATCCAAAGAAAAAAATCCCATCGAAATCCGATGAAAAATAAAAATTTCATGCAATCTGTAAATTTACGATTTGGGCCCCCTTCGGCCCCTCATAGCTTGGAAACAGTAAGAGCTATGCCAAAACCATTGGCATACGACTGAAATCTTACATCAAGAGGAATCCAAAGAAAAAAAATCCCATCGAAATCCGATGAAAAATAAAAATTTAAGGTTTTCTGTAAATTTACGATTTTGGCCCCCTTCTGCCCCTAATAGCTCAGAAACGGTAAGAGCTACGCCAAATCCATTAACATACTACTGAAAGCTTATATCAA
Source organism: Modiolus philippinarum (assembly GCA_002080025.1). Taxonomy (NCBI): domain Eukaryota; kingdom Metazoa; phylum Mollusca; class Bivalvia; order Mytilida; family Modiolidae; genus Modiolus; species Modiolus philippinarum. The sequence continues at coordinate 65,931 of MJUU01032924.1, read as the reverse complement.
AAGGAATCCAAAGAAAAAAAATCCCATCGAAATCTGATGAAAAATAAAAGTTTTAGGTAAACTGCAAATTTGCAATTTTGGCCCGTTCGGCCCTCATAGCTCGGAAAGGAAACAATTTAACAAAAATCTAATAATTGAGCGCTACACTAATTTTTCATAAGGATTTCATTGAAAAAAACTGCATCAAAATTGGACTAAAAATTGAAAAAAAAATTGGGGGATTCCCCCTGTTAGGGCCCCATTTATCTCATGAACGGTACATGCAATGTGAAATCCGTTTACATACTACTGGTTGGAAATTTAATAAGGAGCACACTGAAAGAAACCCCATAAAAATCTGATAGATAATTAATATTCCACAACCTAATATATGAGAACGCCCAATTTGGTCCTTTTTGGCCCTTTTTCAAAAACGTGAGGGGCTACAATCCCCAAAAGCAATCCCAGCCTTCTCTTTGTGCCAAGAAACATTGTGTTAAAATTTCATAAAGATTGGTCAACCAGAACATAAGTTATCGCACGGGAACGAAGTGTCCACAGACGCCGACGACGCCGCCGACGACACCTCAAAAATTTTTTTGCGGTCGTATAAAAAGTAGCTAAAACCTTAACCTTTTTGATTGGGTCCGTTTTGTCCATCTGTGTGTGTGTGTGTGTTCATTTTTCTTTTCTGTGCCGTGGTCATTTGGTGTCTCTTTTTCTTTGTTGTTTCTAATGTTGCAATTGGCTTTGGATTATTCGTTTTTGATAGGTACGATTTTCACTTACTTAACAAAACATGCTCCAGAAAAAAATAAATCTGAGGTGACATTTTTTTCTTCAAAACCGATACAATAGGATTATATGTTGCAAAATCAGTTACCAATCTTTAAAACAATTTATAAGCCATATAAAGCAATGATATCTGAGGGTGCATGTTTCAAAACAAATACAATAGTGTTACACCTTGTTAAATCAGTTTTAAATGCTAGAAACTAGTTACATGACATGCAGAAAGAATTAAATCTGAGATTACATTTTTCAAAATAGTTACCTTATTGTAACTGTTTCGAAAAATGTCCTTGCAGATTTCATTCTGAATGTAACAGGTTTGTTTCGATTGTAATTGGATTATATGTTACAGTAAAAATGTATAATTAGGAATTATACATAATTACTGAAAATTTCAGTAAAAATGTATAATAACTAGCCTGTTTAGAAATTATATATAATTACTGAATTTTTCAGGAATTATACATAATTACTGAAATTCTAAGCAGGAATTATGTATAATAACTGAAGTGTTATTAAAAGGCATTTTATAACTCTATTGTTTAATTTGATAAAAATTCAATGGTTCAAATAACAAACTGATACCTATATTACTTTGGAATTATTTTATACATATGGCCATTTAGACAACTCATGCCTGTTCAATTCAAAATATAAGATAAAATAGCAAATATATTTATGTATATGATATTGAAATATAAAACACTGTATATGTATTTCACAGGACCATCTCATTTAGTCGTTACAAGGTTGGCTAGAACTTCACCTGCTTTTGTCATTTCTTCAGCTTTTCCACATAGATAATCAATGAAGGAATATAGAGTAAATGCATACGAGACAAAGTCACTACAAATACATGGTAAAACAAGCAATGGAACAAAGCTTTTATTGTTATACCCCCGCTTTAGCAGGTGGTATATAGTGATCATGGTGTCCGTTCATTCGTCCGTCCATTCGTTATTCCGTCCGTCATAGGGCACATACTTTGTGGCGACAAATCCTCCTAGTTGGAGGCGACGGGGGCATAAAGTTTAACCTTTGTACGTAGGTCAGTACGTCTGTACGTACGTCTGAAATTTTCATCAAGGATTCTCACTCTTTCTCAGCTTGCGTATGCAGGAATGATTTGATATTTGGTCTGAAGCTTTGGTATGATGAGTTGCACTGTGTCTCCCCTTTTCAAGTCTGCCACTCATATACTTCCTGTTTTTCGAGATATCAGTATGGCATCCGTGTCCCATGGACGAATTTTTTAAAGTAATTTGGGGTGATTTTTTTACATCTGGAATCAAATGGGGGAGCGGGGGTATGTAATTGAATAAATTCTTTATTGTTATACCCCCTGATTTAGCTGGTGGTATATAGTGATCATTGTCAGTTTGTTCATCCTTCCCTTCGTTATTCCGTCGTCCGCCATAGTGTACATACTTTGTGGCAACTTCTCCTAGACCACGTGGTGAAATTCAATGAAACGTTCACAGAATTATTGCCATTGTGCACCAGCTATCTAAAAATTTGATTTGACTTAATTTTTTTTTGGTGATTTTTTTTACATCTGGAATCAAATGGGGGAGTGGGGGTATATTTGTGTGAGCTTTGCTCGCAGTTTCTTCATATGTTTGTCTTCTGTCTCTGTTAGAGTTGGTTTAAATGAGAAAATACCGAACTGCAAAATTTGCATTATACAAATTGCCAATGTGACAACTTATGTCTTTCCAGTGCAGATAATATCAAATAATTTCGGAGACAAGTAATCTAAATATACTTAAAACCTGGACAATACGGGCTTAAAAGTAAAGCTGAGATAAAGAAAGGACAGAGCATTGGTTAACGGACTAGGGTGGCAATACAGCCACAAAATCACCTAATTGTAGTAAAATGTATTCTACAGATGAGTTGGTCTCATCGAAATGTTCTGTTCTAGAAATTAGAAATATTTTGAGAAAATTCCTATCCAAAGTTTGTTCAAAAGTTGATATTTTGAACTTTCAATACATGTAATTTTATGCAACGTTGCTTTTCTAATTCTGTGTTTAATTCTGAACCAAGTATGGACTAATAAGTAGAAGTTAAACACCTGTCATTAACCAATTTCAATACATGTAATGTTCTATTCTTGAAATTAAAAATATTTTGTGAAAAATTCCGATCCAAAATTTGTTCAAAAGTTGATATTTTGAACTTTCAATACATGTAATTTTGTGCAACGTTCCTTTTCTAATTCTGTGTTTAATTTTGAACCAAGTATGGACTAATAAGTAGAAGTTAAGCACCTGTCATTTTAGTAGTTTAAATCATATTGCCTGTTTGCTGAAATGCTGAAAAATCATAAATATGAAGGCATAATCTGTAGATTTCAAGAAGATATTCTGATACAATATTTCAGGTTTCATTATATTGAGTATTTATAACAAAATACGAAGTTACTGTAAATTTCTTTGAGCTTTCATTGAGAAAAGTAAAAATAAGTCTATTGCAATGTTTATAATGGTTGTCGAGACCTTAAAAAGTTACTTATAATATGGAAGGGGTAGGGCAAATAATCTTCATTTTTCTCCATAACAGTTAACAGTTATGTAAATATAGTCTCTAACATTGTTTCCAGTTTATTACGTATATTTCTCACATCGAGATAGTTAAATTTTCAAATTTTAAAAATCGAGGTTTATCCGAGAACTTTAAAATGTGAAAATTTAACTATCGAGATGTGAGAAATTATCGTAATAAAGCGGAAAACAATGTTAGAGATTTTTTCTCTAATTCCTACTCAATTTATTTGACGTAAAGCGATCTCCGTAGTCTCCAGTCTCAAGTACGCCGCCATTTTGTTGCTATCATCGTTGCTATGTGTATCATTGCGCCTTTCATTGAAAGGGGTGTTTAGTGTAATATTTTTGATAAAAAATGTCATATTATCAATAAATTGAGTTATCTTAGTCATAAAATGTAAAAATTAATTAGCTAGACAATAATGCAGGTGTTAATTTCATCAACATCCGGTTGCACTATTTCTAGAAACTGATACGAGACAACCAATCAGGAAGTGAGATGAATGTCTAAACATGTTGATTATTAAGTTCATCTAACATCATTTGGAAAGTATTTATTTTGAACAAGAATTAGAGAAAATCCATGGTAACAGCCACAAAACAAGTAAAACAGCAAACAGAATTTTTCATTTCTCTCGAACAGTTATTCACAAAGTGAAATTTATAACAGAACAAAAACACCAAATGGTCCAAAAACAGGTAACAACTTTTTTTTTCGAGTGTCTGTGACAGGCTTTAATGTAGCAAAATGAGAAAAGTTTTTTTAATTAAAGGTACTTTGCATATTTTAGAAGAATAATTATTATTTTCTTCAATTTCCCCATATTAGAGACTTATGGATCATAGTATTTTAAAACTTTACTTTGCCTAGAAAAAATGTGTATTTTAAAAAAATAATTTTCGGCAGGGTACATGCAACAGTTCCGATAAAAAAGGTAAATAAAATGACTATATCTTGTGATATATTTATTTCAAATGTTTATACAAATGAAATCAAATCAGTAAATTTGTAGAAAAACTCTAAGAAAGTTCAGTAATTATGCATAATTACTGGACAGAATTAGGAATTATGTATAATTCCTATGAGCTTTAGTAATTATACATATTTATTAACCAGCTAAATACAATATGACAGAAAATGCCTATTTATTATCAGGGAGAAATTTTCACAGCCGGTTATTACGAGATCCAAAGCAGGGCCATTACAGCCAGAAAACAGGACATTATTACAGGGCCATTATTGATCACGTGACACAGAAGTTTATTATGAGATTTAAAGAAACTGCTCTCAGTTCATACCACTATTTACTTTAATCAATTTTACCCGATGTAGTTTTATGTTCATGAAATAGACCATATTTCTTATGAAACAGACCATATTTCTTTTTGTACTTCTGACAGTGCTAAACCCTAATCCAGCTGTATGGAGAATAATTTTTTTTGTTTCAATATTTGACCCAACTTGTGACCACTCATCATAAGAGATCCGAAATTATACATCTTTTCTTGATTTTCTAAAAAAAAATTTTTTTGGACTTCAGCGGTAAACCCTAATCAAACTGTATGGAGAAAATTTTTTTTGGTTTCAAATATTTGACCCTACTTGTGACCACTCATTTTAATTATGTCATCATAAGGGATCCGAAAATATACATCTTTTCTTGATTTTCTAAAAAAATATTTTTTAGTATTCAGCGGTAAACCCTAATCCAACTGTATGGAGAATATTTTTTTTTTGTTTCAAATATTTGACCCTACTTGTGACCACTCATTTTAATCACCAAAAATATACATCTTTTCTTGATTTTTTCAAAAAAGTTTTTTTTTTCCATTGGGGTAAATCTTAATACAGCTGTATGGAGAAACTTTTTTGTTTCAGATATTTGACCCTACTTGTGACCTCTCATTTTACTCATACCATCGCAAGGGATTCGAAGATATACATAATTTAAAATAATTTTTTTTTACTTAAGCGGGGTAAAATCTTATATAGCAACTTTTTTGTTTCAGATATGTGATCCAACAAATGACTTTTCATGTAAAAAAATGTAAAATATTTTATATACATTTACATTCACTTATCAATTTTTTTAAGATCATTAATCTGGTTAATAAATGTTTTAAGAAATGGGTATTTTCATAATGACCCTGTTATGTGTCCTCGGTCTGTCATAATGGCCTTCGGATGCTGTAATGGCCCTCGGCGTTGCCTCATGCCATTACAGCTATCCTCAGGCCATTATTACAGACATCGGACACATAACAGGGTCATTATGAAAATATCCATTTATTAATACTATATTACTGAAATTTCAGTAATAATGTATAATAACTAATTATACACTTTATACCTTAAAGTACCTTGTTCTTTGATTGACGGTTACAGATTAAGGGGTGACCAAAATGTAACTATGTAACCTGTTGCAAAAGTGTAATTAAAATCAGTGCACAGCTTTCTTGCCAATGGCACTTCAAGTATTTTTTTTTTAAAGAAAATGAAAATGAAATACCACCATTACTTTTAAGGCTTATACTTTAGTTTTCAAATGAAATCGTATAAATAAATTTAGGCTCAAAAGAAGCGTGATGACATAACCTGTCAATTTTAGGTAGTTGTCATTTCTGAATGAAAGTAATGAGAATTTCTTAACAGTGATCTAAATAAGCAGAAATAACATTTTCTCTGGGCTTTGGCATCGAGAAATATGAGTTCACCAAGTAAACAAATCTTCATATCTCTAAAATCAGTGCACTGCTTTCTTGCCAGTGGCACTTCAAGTATTTTCAAACTAGGGTATTATTCCTTCATCAAAAGCGATCTTCAGACTTTTAACGCACAAGATAAAGATAAAGGTATAAAAATTGCGCTTCATCAAATTTATTATATTACAAAAATGTACAATAGCTGTTTTTAGGTCATTGATTGTTTATCCTTATAAAGTACATGTAATATATATAGAGAAATGACCATACAAACAGGATATAAAAATCAAAATTTTTTATAAGTAAATTTAGTTCTGAACAGTGTCGTTTATACCTAATTGGTGAAAAAAGACCAAAAAACTAAAAGAAATATTCAATGATAAAAAACAATCTGAAGACAACAAAAAAGATTTGTACCATGGATTTAATCATATGGCCTCCTATTTTGATATTTTTGGTATGAATACTTCTATTTCAACTACTTTTGGACTATGACTTTCTATATTATTTGATTCTAATGCTGCTGATGAGAGGTTACTCCTTGAAACACATGTACAGTATAACAAAATTTACTGTTTATTATTCAACTTCGGTATTTATTTAATTTTTTTATTGTGCTATAAATAAACAAGAGGCTCTCAAGAGCCTGTATCGCTCACCTGGACTATAACTTACATAGATAAAAGGCATTTCCAATAGGAAAAACAAAACATAAAATTTAGCAGAATACTTTTTTATTCTAAAATTACAGTATTCTTGTTTGGTTTCTATGGCAATCGAAAGCTCAACCATCCTTTACAACCAACCCATAACAGAGCACCATTTAAAAAAAATTGGGCAGGGGTTCCTCTTATTATCAAGGAAATACATATTGCTGAACTTAAAACATTCAGACCACAATTCAAATAAAAATTCAAAAGTTTGGGCAGAGGTTCCCCTTATAATCAATAGGGCCAATGTAAAAAATATGTTCCAGATGGTGGCCATCTTGGATGAGGTATGGACCTGCCAGATACATTATTGGAGGACCATCTAAGGACCATTGTGGCTTAGTTTGGTTCTTATTGGACTAGTAGTTTTTGAGAAGAAGATCTTTGAATGTATATTCCACAGGGTCCAATATTAAACTATGTTCCCCGCTTTCGGCCATCTTGGATGAGGAACCGACCTGCCGGATACCTTTTTTGGAAGGGACCATCTAAGGATCAGTGTGACTAAGTTTGGTTATAATTGGACGGGTAGTTTCTGAGAAGAAGATCTTTGAATGTCTTTTCCATAGGGTCCAATGTTAAAACTATGTTAACCGCTGGCGGCCATCTTGGATGAGGTACCGACCTTTCTGAAATCTTTTTTGGAAGGAACCATCTAAGGACCATTGCGACTAAGTTTGGTTAAAATTGGACTGGTAGTTTCTTAGAAGATCTTTGAATGTCTTTTCCATAGGGTCCAATGTTAAAACTATGTTCCCCACTGTCGGCCATCTTGGATGAGGTACCGACCTGTCGGATACCTTTTTTGGAAGGGACCTTCTAAGGACCATTGTGACTAAGTTTGGTTATACTTGGACAGGTAGTTTCTGAGAAGACGTTTGAATGTCTTTTCAGTAGGATCCAATGTTAAAGCTATGTTCCCCGCTGGCGGCCATCTTGGATGAAGTACCGACCTATCAGATACCTCTTTTGGAAGGAACCATCTAAGGACCATTGTGACTAAGTTTAGTTACAATTGGACTGGTAGTTTCTGAGAAGATCTTTGAATGTCTTTTCCATAGGGTCCAATGTTAAAATTATGTTCCCCGCTGGCGGCCATCTTGTATAAAGTACGGACCTGCCGGATACCTTTTCTGGAAGGGACCATCTAAGGACCATTGTAACTTAAGTAAGTGAGAACCGAACCGTCAATCCAAAACGAACAATCCAAGGACAATGGCAACATCAGAAACAAAAAAAAAGAGAAAAAAAAACAGAGACACAACATGTGTACGGCACAGGAAAGAAAAATGAACACACACACACA
>MJUU01032924.1:33458-57671 GCA_002080025.1 Modiolus philippinarum | reverse complement strand
TGATGTCGACCATAAAACTTCTGAAGGGATGACTTCAAGTTTTGGGTATAAAACTATAAAACTATGTTCCCCGCTGGCGGCCACCTTGGATGAGGTACAGACCTGTCGGATACCTTTTTTGGAAGGGACAACCTAAGGACCATTGTGACTAAGTTTAGTTCTAATTGGAGTAGTAGTTTATGAGAAGAAGATCTTTGAACGTCTTTTCCATAGGGTCCAATGTTAAAATTATGTTTCCCGCTGGCGGCCATCTTGGATGAGGTAGAGACCTGGCGGATACCTTTTTTGGAAGGAACCATCTAAGGACCATTGTGACTAAGTTTGGTTATAATTGGGCCGGTTGTTTCTGAGAAGAAGATCGTCGAATGTGTTTTCCCATAGGGTCCAAGTTAAAACTAAAAATGGATACTTTTGTCAAAATTTTCACTAAGCGGACTTCTCAAAAGGACTTATTGACATATATATTCAAAACAATAAAATTGCATTTAATCTGTTCATCGCAAACAAAAGTGTCATTTGAAATATAGAAGTAAAGCATATAAACAGGATAAGCAAATGTTACGTTATAAAGAATAATATTTGTCCTTTACCACAATGTTAAATTACATCTAAATCATTTATTTATAACTTATTCATCTTTTTTTAAAGGTTTTTCTTCACTGTTCTAAAATCAATTATCCCAACTGGTACACGATTTGATATATTAGGGGGTATGTTTTCCTCCGTAATTTTTTGGTTTAATGGTTCCATAAAAGTTTTTAATTTTGACGAGCTGGTGCTTATATTAAAGAAATTAATGTCTCTTTCACTAAAACCACCCATTTGCAGAAATCCTTGCCTAGACCTAGATTCGCATTTATGATTTCGATTGCAAAAAAGGTATCCATGGTAACTACCTCCACATCGATTCCGACAGGTCGGGGGATCAGCGTAACGGTAAAGATAACGTGTGAAATCATTACTATACCCGTAAATACTTTCCTTTGGCGGACTTATATTGTCCATTATCCTGTAAGGTTGTTGGTTTGGTTCGTCACCAACAGGATAATCCATTTCTGAGTTTATTCCAAATATTTTTTGCCTTTTCCTAAATTTTTCCCAAAGATAATCTATGTAAGAGTGGTGAATAAAGAAAACAGGGTCCATTGCACTCGTATGTAGATCAGCCATGTGACCTTTTTTGCCACCAACCCATCTATGGACGCCATTATGAATTACTTCCACATTATCATTCAATGTTGCGGCAGTTGGAGTTAAGATTTCCCTATGATATCTTCGTTTGAAAACGTTACTTAGTCTGCAAGGATCAACCAATGAACTCGGTATTCCAGCTAACTGACGTCGGAGGTACGTGTTATTTTCAGGCGTTTTCCACATTGCAAAAGGACCAGTATAGACAACACCTATTCCATTTCCCAAAAACATTTCTGTCCACAAAATGGATTCCTTTGGATCATCCATTCTAAAATCTAACGTGGAGTCCCAGTATGGTAAAACAATTTTTCTGTTTTTGGATCTTAAAGCCTCTTCAAATCTGAAAAATGCAAGAACTCAGTGTGTTAGTTTCAACAGATGGCAAGCATTTATAAACCTTCCATTGATGGATATAGTTGAGGAAGTCAACAGGGCTTAGAATGACCAGTAAAACTCTAATTTCTATTTATTTGGAAGCCCTTACTTAGCCAGTTTATCTAAAGAGGAAACAGGGGGGTTTGTATTCTACGGAATATCGAATGCAAGATATAGCATTTTCAACCTGAAGACAAAATGTGCATCAGGTTTTTTATGGGGGGGGGGAATAGACACAAAATGACAGGGGTTGATTGTTAAAAAAACACTATAAATTTTCCATCAGTAAAAAAAAAAATTTCTCCCCCTTTTTTATTCGTACTTAAGTTTTTCTTTTTATTTTTAATTTGTATTTGTTTTGACTTTAGTTTTTTTTTCTCTTTTCTTGCACTGATAACATTTCATAGGTGCTGTAATTGAATTTTGATTTTTTAGTATTAAGTCGCCATGTTCTCGTTTTATTTTCAAGTTTACTTTGTCTCAATGTCAATAAAGGGCTACGCCGAGCGAAGCACGATACGACCGCAGCATGTCGACCACTGAAACTTGAACAAGTGTAATTCAAAGTTAGTGTAATACGATACGATAATAACGTGGACACAATAAGGAGCTTGACCAAGTGTTTAGCTGGACACAAACTAATAAAAATAAAAATTAGCCCTTATGATTCCTTATATAGAACGGATATGATAAGTGGCGTGTCTAATTGGTCAACATGCTGCCCGAGTAAAATACGATGAATTTTTTTTTAATATTTTGAAAATTGCAATTTTGGCTTTTTGACAACTTATAGCTCAGATATGGTAAAAGCTACGCCAAATCTTTTGTTATTGCTACGGTCAACCAAGTGGCAAAAGTTTAACTGAACAGAAGTAAAAAAAATTACACCCCAAGCTTACATTCTAAAACGGATCTACGGTCGTTAAAAGTACACATTGTATACAATTGTAGCCTTTTCCGTTTGATATGTTTACACTGTGTAGTCTTTTTAAGGTAACAGAATGTAGGCGTGGGTGTTAAAGCTTGACTTTGATTCAGTGAAAGTTTTGCCACTTGGCTGGCCTTTCCAATAAACCACCACAAGCTTACAACAACAGAAATCCAAAGAAGAAAATCCTATCGAAATCTGATCAAAAATAAAGATTTCATTTACTTCGAAAATTGCAATTTAGTGCCCTTTGATCCCTTATAGCCCAGAAACCGTATCACCAACACCAAATCCGTTGGCATACCGCTAAAAGCTTATATCAAGAGGAATCCAAAGAAAAAAATTCATCGAAATCCGATAAAATAAAAAAATGTAAGGTAATCTGCAAATTTTGAATTTTGGCCCCGTTCGGCCCTTATATCTTGGAGAGGAAACAAGTTACCAAAAATCTAATAGTTAAGCGCTATGTTAATTTTTCATAAAGAATCCATTGAAAAAAACTGCATCAAAATTGGGCTAAAAATTAAAAAAACAACTTTTGTTTAGATTTCTCCCTTTTGGGCCCATTTATCTCGGAAACGGTACATGCTACGAGAAACCCATTGACATGAAACCCCATCAAAATCCAATAAATAATAAATATTCTACAACCAAATATAAGTAAACACCCAAACTGGCCCTTTTTGGCACTGTTTGGGGTACGGGCGAAGCCAATAAATCTAAAACCTGACCCATCCTTCCTTTTGCGCCAACGAACATTGTAGTAAAATTTCACCATGATTGTCTAACTGAAACTCAAGTTATTTACCAAAATCTGAAGTGTCTACAGACAACGACGACGACAACGACGCCTGCGCCATACCATAATACGACCTCAATTTTTTGCGGTCGTATAAACATCTGAGAGGAAAGGTGTTGCGTATTGGAACGGATATTAATGTCTTTTGACATCATTTTTATTGAGAATGTTCATACCACGGGAGTACTTCCCTCGAGTAAAGTTTTCTCTATTGTTGATTTTGATATCCTCTTTAGACCATTCAGATCAATTTCCCCTATTAGCCAAAAAATAACTCGTATAAGGATTTGCTTGACAACTTCGATCGGGAAGATACAATAGAATCCTCAACATCTTGAACATTTTCCAATTATAAATCAACCTCCCTTCCCATTTCTTTTTTTTTTTGGGGGGGGGAGGGGGGAATATAAGGCGAAATGCTTAAAACCTTGACAAATTTTTGTGTGAGTATTGAAATATCTTCAAAAATATTGTGTTGGTTAGATCTGGTTATTAGATGTTTTCTTCTGTAGATCTGATAATACTGATCGTTTTTACCACGTGTCAGAAGTTAGTTGCCAAAGGACAATAATTTAACATATGTTCTTTTTCAGCCCTATTGTTTTGTCCTCGGAACTTTTGAAACAAGATACCGGTACCTTGGTGATTAGGAGCACTGAAGCCGAGGTATATATATATATATATATATATATATATATATATATAAGCAGTGTAATCTGTCTCTGTGCATTCGAAGAACAGGCAAATCCCTCGGTGGGAAAGCAAATTCGATATTCATTTCTCTAATTCTAACCCCGTTTGGTTCCTACGATAGACCGTTATATTTTAATTTTTATGCCCTGCATTAGCGTAAATATTCGCAAATTCAGGAGATGGACAAGTTTCCACGTTGATTCGTGTTGCACTGACGAGATGAAAATTCATCGAAATGGGCCTTATCTGCAACAGTGAAATTCAAATGTAGTGTTGCTTGTCACTCAAATTGTAATGGTCAAATTCCTCAGTAGAAGATGTTCTCGATAATATCACACCCTAAAACTCTAACTCAGTTGGTCTTTGACCTCGGACGCATATAATTTATTTTTCAAGACCTGTATAAGCATATTTACATGCTTGTCCTGAGGATTAAATAAGATTTCAAGTTTATGGCTGTTTTTAGACGTTATATTTTGAATTTTTTACACGACTAGTATTTTCTTCATCAAGAAGATCCTTGGAGCTTATTCCACCTCTTAGCTGAGTTTTGGGAATTATCGATTGACAAAAAATCGTCAACTCATCCTGCCCATCTTTCGGATGACACAAAAAGACTTCAGTTTTTGTTTTGATTTGTGTATTCTCACTAGTTATTTCATTTCATTTCATTTCACAGAGCAGAGTAGAGTAGAGTAGACATTTAATATAGAACTTTGGACTTTTATTCTCTCCCGGCTGCTCCAGAGAGATCCATCAATCACGGGGCCAAATGGGTAGGGACCGTAAATTTACCAGCCAATCTCCAGTCTTGTACACCCTTCCGAGGGAGTAATATTTCGGCAGCGGTTTTCCTATTTTTAGATTTGAGTTGCACTGACGAGATGTAAATTCATCGAAATGGGGCTTATCTGCAACAGTGAAATTCAAATATAGTGTTGCGTGTCACTCAAATTGTAATGGTCAAATTCCTCAGTGGAAAGATTTTTCGATAATATCACACCCTAAAACTCAATTGGTCTTTGGCCTCAGAGTAGAGTAGAGTAGACAGACATTTGATATATACACGTATTCGTCTAAAACAGCGAGAAACTTGGAAATCTTATTTAATCCTCAGGATAATATAAATATAGATTACAATTGGCGTAATTTCAACTTTGTAATTTTAGTAGGAAAGTTTGAAGCTTATACAGGTCCTGAAAAATACATTATATGCGTAGTTATCTATTCATATACATGCATATCAACTTACAAAGTAAATAAAGATGACAATTGGCGTAATTTCAACTATGCAATTTTAGTAGGAAAGTTTGATGACAAATAGGGATTAGAGTCCATTCCATATTTATGCAATACATTCTAAAGCATCAAGTTTGCTAGCAAAAGTACGTAACATTTTGTAGTTATCTACTTTTAACAATACAATGGAATGGATTTTTACACTAGCCTCAGGCTCATCAAGTTAGCTAGTACTTTTCCAAAGTCTGTTGATACATGCTTAATTCAAATTACTGTAATGAGAAACATCGGTTGGTTATCTCCCAAGTTAGTTACAAATAGTTAAAGAGGAGATAATTTTTATTTGAATATCAAAAGAGGCTATTGATATGGTAATCAAAATTATCTCCATTTTGAACCATACAAAACTAAGTTGGTACAGTGACATAACCGACCGAGGTTTCTCATTGAATCGTGATATCAACACGGAACTGCTAATAAATTTTAACTAGAGGTACTGTGGTCTAGCGGCCCACACATACCCCCCGCACTAACTGCTTTTCAGACTTCCAAACATAAACTGTCCTTGACGGACTATTGATACCCCCCGCACATGCTTGAGATGNATCGGTTGGTTATCTCCCAAGTTAGTTATAAATAGTTAAAGAGGAGATAATTTTTATTTGAATATCAAAAGAGGCTATTGATATGGTAATCAAAATTATCTCCATTTTGAACCATACAAAACTAACTTAGTACAGGGACATAACCGACCGAGGTTTCTCATTGAATCGTGATATCAACACGGAACTGCTAATAAATTTTAACAAGCTTAGCACTGTGTTTGAGGTATAATAGAATACCAAATACAACTCATTCTTTCTTTTTCAAGATTTTGGTCTTGAAGTTAGTAGTTTACCTGTGTTGGGTTTAATTTGTACGTTTATTATACTATAGGGAAACGGGATAGAGAAAAGGGGAGGTTTGTGTACCCATAAACTGGTTTGCTAGTGCCGGTACCAAGTCCGGCTATCCCGAGTTCCTATCGTTGTCCATGATTGTCTTTTGTCACTTTATTGTTTTTCTTGTGCGGTTCGATGGTGTATTGTGGCATGTGATTGTGGTTTTTCGGCCATTGTAGGTGTTTCCTGTTATTTTTTCTACATCAATAATACTTTGAAAATTACTTACATACACAAGAAGTATCTGTGCCATCCAAGAAAATTAGATCCATTATGAACGGTTTGTATGGCCCCTCCATGATGCGCAAGAGCAAGTGCATCGTATTTATTGGGTTTTACAGACTGAAATATAGAAAATATTCTATAAATGCTTGTCAACACGGGGAAATCTTGAAATCATTTATTTTAATCAAAATTTTAAGACATCTTGAAGAACCGCTTCAAAATTCATTTTTTTTCATAATTTCATCCATTCACCATAAATATCAGAACGTGAAAACCATCAGTGAGAGGTGAAACGGGAGGTCTGTTCTCAAATTGTCCATATCCCAAATTTTAAGCCCTTTTTAATTCCCACTTTATTATTTGTTTTTCTCATTTTCCCTTTGTTTTTATTTTTTATTTCCCTAATTTTTTCATTATTTTTTTCCATTTCCAAGAGTGTTTTACCCCTTTCTCCAATTTCCCAAATCCGTGTCATTCCCCTCGTCAGTATTTAGAACGCTTTATATATTCTAAAAAGTATAGCGAGGCGATGTTTCGCATGCTTAATCAAACAATTAAAGTTTTACTTTTTCAATGACGCTGAATTTTAGGAAATGTTTTGCTCATATCTCATGGTAAGTTCAAGATTTTTTTCTTACCTCGTCTTGTTTTAGGGCATTAATGGCATCAAAAAAATCTTTCCTCTCTTGTTCACTCAGTGTTCTTATTTCTTTTCTCAGCCGTAATTGTCTGTGACATTTTGTATGGTTGCATTGTCCTTTCAGTCTGATATTCACTTTTTGTCCAAGAGAATCCATCCACTCTAGCGCAGCATTATCCAAAAATTTCAAAGTGTCATTATTAAATGTTTTGTTAAAATACAGTTCAAAGCAGTTGACATTTTCAGATACATCAGTGTCGTTTCTTGTTCCATTTTCAGCATAGCAGTCTTGTAGCGTTATACCATCTTCAGTTGTGTGACAAAAAACAAATATTGGAAGGAAACAAAATATACAAATGATGTTAATCATCACCTGCAATGAATAAAAAGAAGTTATTATTTTCAGTAAATAAGAAATGCAGTCAATCATCCAATTTTATACAAAAGTGCAGTTATCTTGGCGTTTTTGAACGTTATAGAGCTTGTATTAATGTAGGCAAAAAATTAAAAAAGCCTTACAATCTTTGAATATTTTTGGTATTTACGCAAGTGGTGTTTTAAATAAAATAACAATAAAGGGATCTTAAATATCTAAATTATTCAAATATAAAACACTTTTAGTTTCGTTTTTCTGCTGCAGATCTTTTTGTAATTAACTTGAAGTCAACATTGCAGAAGTTTGACGATCGACATCACGATCTTATAGACAGCTATGGGATCTGTTCCCCCCCAAAAAAAACAAAACAAAACAAAACAAAAAAAAACCCCAGATCTTTCCCTTTAAAAGCTCAAGATTGTTGTTTCCTCTACAAGATTTGACATGGTCAATACGGCTGGCGCTTATAAGAAGCAGGAGATGCTTACATTACCGGGGCACCTGATATCAATCATGGTTTTTTATTAGGTACATGTTGTGTCTCAATTGTTCTTGTCTGTACCGTCATGCAATGACTCTGTATCTTTGTGTTTCGGTTGTTGAAATTGTCTTCGGATGGTCTGTGCCATGTTCAACAATTATGGCATTAAAACCTTTCTTCTATCTCAAATGGTTTTGAAATACAAGACAAAACGAATAAAAGATAAACTATTTTGGGAAAACAATGGCCTATATACAGATTGTTCAGACAATTTCAGCAATGAAAGTCTTTGACATGCTGGATGTCTTGGCATTTTATATCTTATCTCAATCTTAACAAGTTTTTAAATGTAAGACAAAATGTATAAAAATATGATGATAATTGACCATGGCCATAACTCTTTTGAAGGATTTTCTCTGACCTCAAGACCGTGAAGTTAAAATGAAATCTTGTACATTGTCAACTTTTTGCAATTTAAAACTTACTTTTGTCTAAAACAGTTGTTGAAATAAAAGACAATATTGCTAAAAAAATTACTTAAAATTTGGAAGTAGAAGGGCAATTAACTTTTTATTAAGATTAAAGTATGACGGTTGGTAACATGTAAATTTAGCGGTTGGGCACGGACCATTTGATTTGGTGTGGGGGCTTGGGTGGTATTTTTTAGAAAAAAAAATTCTTGCCCCGATTTAGCCCTAAAAAATTCTGACTAGCATCTTGGTTGCAAAAATTAATATGGCCCTGATTCTGTCCATTAGGAAAAAGCCTAGCTCACCAAAATTGCCTAGGTTTTTATATATGAGAAAAAAATAATCTGGCCCGCGAAGCAGGCGAAATATTTTCTCAACTCAGGTAAAAATCCTAGCACCTCCCCCTTGAAAATCAAGTGGTCCGTACCTTAGACTTCAAAACCTTTTTATTATTTAGAGAAGAAATTTTAAATTGCCGTCATATGGCAATAGAGAAAACTTTTCACACTGAGATATCTAAAGAACAAGGGAGATAAATTATTGTCAACATAAATAGATGACAATTTCTAAGTTTGAAATAGCATCTCAAAGGATATAAAAGACACAATCTACTAAAAACAAATATGAAAACAAATCAACATTTAACGGATAAAATTACAAATACTTTTGAAATACACAATAAATACTTTTGAAATACACAATAAAATAAAACAATACTTAAACAATGATAATGTCAAAGTCTGCCGTAAAAGGTAAAAATCTGACTAACATAAATATGAGCTATAAAGGGGAATCACGAACAAAAAAATATCTAAAAGGTAAAATCTAAGGGAAAGAGACGACATCTAAGAGGTAAAATCTAAGGAATAGAGATGATACAGATGTGCTTGTTTTAGCGATTCATTTTTATCTACAGCTAAAAAGCACAACAGAAATATGGATTCAGACTGGGTCGGTTGGGAATATGAAAGACAATTATCGATTAATTCCCGATCTCTCCATTGTAAATGCCATTGGGACATTGATGTCTAAAACTCTTTTATTTTCACAGTCTTGCACTTACGGGATGTGACGCATTTTTGGAATAGGAAAGTAGTCCCTATTTAAGCTTGTCAAAGGTCAGTCAAGTCGTTTTCAAGGTCTTGCCTCTCTAGCAGAAGATTATGTTCACAGTGCCATTGATGCATCAAAGAATTAAAGTAATTTCTTCAAAGTATGAGATAGGGGGTAGGGGGCAGGTTCGGGAAGTCGTACAATAGTCTAATCCAATTAAGACTTTAACTTGGTACAAGTCAAAACAAAATTCTTGTAAAACTGCCTCATGCGAAGCATCTTTTAGACGGCATATCTTACGAGCTATGTGGCAAAGTCGTCATTTGCAGCTTAGCCTACAATGGAGAACCAAGTGACTATGGTTTGAAGGCCAAGGACAACAAATTACAGACTGTGCTATTCAAAGGACAAATGGCGTCCGCCTTTCTCCAAGACATGATTTGCTCATGTAAGGGAAAAGCAAGTTTATCTGCATGAGTGTGCAAAGAGCATGGCCTGCATTGAACAGACGTCAGTGCTTCCTGTAACATAGTAAATCCTGTAGCAATACGAAAACTGTTTGCTCTGGTTCTGTAACCAATGATTGACTTCTTTGGAACGCAACATATGATGGAAATATAACATTTTTTAGCCATTCACCACACATAGGGGGAGGGTTTGGATCAAAGAAAACGAGTTTAACCCCACCGCAATCTTTGCGCCTGTTCCAAGTCAGGAATATGTTGAGCATTGGCTTGTCCTTGTCTTCGTATAAAATTTTAGTTTCTTGATATTTGGGTTATTGGATGTGGTTTGTTTCCATTGGTTTATTGACTCCTCTTTATTCACTTTTTTACCTTTTTGGGCCATTTAGGGCTTGCTATATGGTGTGAGGTTCCTCACTGTGTTGTAGACCGTACGGTGACCCCTAGATGCTTTGTTTTGGGTCATTTTAACCTTGATATGGGATGTTGTCTCCTTGACATTTACCCAATTTCCTTTCTTTTTCATATTTCTTAGTGAAATAAAAAGGTTTTGACAAATTAAAACGCATTTGTACAAAACTATCTTTATCGCAATAATTTTGAAAAACAAATAGCAAATGACAATCCTCGAAGTTGGCGCTGAGATTGGGATTTATTTGGATAGCTGATGCGACATAAAATAAATTTCGTAATCATAATACTGCTTTTGTGATTGTTTTGATCACATGATTAACCAAAAAAGAAAAAAAATGGCTTGAAAAATTACTATAAACTTAAGAATATGACGCCACTTTTGTTACCAAATTTCTATGTTTAGTCATTCAATTTTACGAAATTATCATTATTTCAAAGCATTACATTGTTTAATGACTTTAACTAATTTTTTCAATATATTTATTTTGACTTGATCGAAATTGGAGTTCTACAGATGACACATTTGATACCAAATTTCGTACAGTTTGGACCAGTTTTCAACTCTCCGTTAGCTCATATTTTAACCTTTTATATCAGCCAATAAAATTCCATGAGGCTTTTGGGTCATTTAAACTCAAACTAAGCGACTTTTCTCATGTTCACCACTCTAATTTAGTGAAGTCAATCATCCGGTAGGTTTCTGTCATGCTAAAATACCTAGTTAATATCAATTTTAGGTACAAATACAAAAAATTTTGTAATTGACCATCAAGCTACCATGGCTAGTTAATATCAACATGTTATAAGGAACAGTTTTTAAGAAATAGCAAATTTACAACATTTCCCATAGGGTCCAATGTTCACCTTAACCTGCAGTTGCGAACGTCTTGGATCCATTATAGGTATTAAAATCATACATTTGTTGAATGACCATCAGATTACCATACCCAGTTAATATCAAATTAATGTGTTTAACAGTTTTCAAGAATTAGCAATGTATAACATTTCCTATAGGGTCCTATATAGTCAGAAAGACACAGTTGTCTTTGCAATTTAAAGTATTTGTTCCAAGGATTACAAAGAGTTATGGGTTTATATCAGTGATTCCACAATGTTTAGTAAATCTTTGCAAACAAGATGTAATTAAATCTCTGAAAAACAGACACATGAGGAAAATCAAAGCTAACCAGTTATATGAGACCATAGGCTCTTATGTTAAACTATGTTACCCGCAGGTAGCCATTTTGAATTTGTGATCGCTTCAAATACATAGAATTTGGTACATGAAAAACTTTTACCATGCCTAGTCAATATCAACTTGATATATGAAACGGTTTTCAAGAATATCCAATTTATAACATTTTCCCATAGGGTCCTATATTAAACTAAGATCAGCCATTAGATTTTTGATGACTCGTTTCCTTCCCGAGCTATGTTAAGTTTATTAAACAGCACTCAGACACAAATTGTGTAACAGGATCTTGCAAGGGGACCAAAATACCATATGTAATCTAATACATATGAGTGACCAAAACTGCAAATGTGCAGATCGCGTATTTTTTCTGTTTTTCATCGGATTTCAATGGGATTCTTTTTCTTCAGATTCCTTTTGTAATAAGCTTTCAGTATTTGCCATAGCTATTATCGGATTATGATGAGATTTTGTTTAATTTTACTAAGCTTTCAGTATAATAACAACAGACTTAGCATTAATCTTACAGTGTCCAAGCTTTAAGGGATCAAAAGGATTAATTGTTATGTTCATAGTTTGTGTCCAGCTAATGAAAGTGTCAAGAGTTCTCCTTATTGTGTCCATCTAATACTGTGTGTTCAAATTTTAGTGGTCGACATGCTGTGGTCGTATCAGGCTGTGCTCGGAATAGTCCTCGATTGAAATAAGACAAAAGTATAGAAATCACAGTTTTGCGATAAAGAGCAATATTACGATTCGTTCAAAAAAAACTTCTAGCATGGAACGGGACTTCGTTTATCTCCCCTAGATTACCATGATGTCAATGAATGTAGTTCCTAAATAAATTGGGGGTTTTCTTTTATATTTGTTTTTTTTTTCTCTCCAATTCCTTTTATTTTGCTTTATTTTGTGGAGTTAAATGAAAGAAGAGAAAAATATTTTATCCCGGATGACAAAATGCTTAGTGTAAATAGATGTCTTACAGCTATTTATGTCGCTGTTGATAATGAAAGATTATGACATATATCAGTGTTGTATAAAAACATCAGAATAAAATTTTACAATCTAAAATGAAAAGGGAAATTTAGGTCTCAATACATTTCATCACATTAATGAACACATTCCATTTTGAAAATAAGTAAGGACTTCACATTCAGGTAACTTTTCATTATTTTTGAATATTTTTCTAACTATTCATACGTATGGGCACAGACAATACAAAACAAATGTTCCTTAAAGAACATGAAAACACGGATTTTTTTTCATGGATCATCTCGTTTTTGATTGCAGAACTTTAAGAGATATTGAAAGTGGAGTAGAAACATTGAAATCATTTTTGTCCTTACTTAAAAATGTTGAATATAATATAATGATATATTTCGTATAAATAAAAAAAAAATACTTCATGTTTGTTTGGTAGTATTTCTACGGCCATAAAAAAACACACACCCCCCCCCAAAAAAAACAAAAAAAAAAAACACACAATTTAAAAATCATGAAATTTGGTTTTTGCATAGGACATTTTCGTTTGTATTACACCGTAATACGGTGGTACATTTAGGACACACAAAATTTTATTTTTTTATAATATTATGTCGAGCGCTCGACTTATTAGGTCAAGCGCTCGACTTATTATCTCGAGCTCTCGACTTATTATGTCGAGCGCTCGACATATTAAGTCGAGCGCTCGACTTATTATCTCGAGCGTTTGACTTATCATGTCGAGCACTCGACTTATTATGTCGAGCGCTCGACTTATTTTGTCGAGCTCTCGACTTATTATGTCGAGCTCTCGACTTATTATGTCGAGTGCTCGACTTATTATGTCGAGCGCTCGACTTATTATCTCGAGCTCTCGACTTACAATGTCGAGCTCTCGACTTATCAAGTCGAGCGCTCGACTTATATGTCGAGTGCTCGACTTTTTTTTCCAATTCCGGATTCTTTGTAGATAGAAATGATATTTAATACATATGTAACCTCGTTTACATGACCCGGCACTTGATCAAGGGGATAAGGGGCTTCTTTGGTGTACAGAGCTGCTCGGGGGGAGGGGGTATCCCCCGTGGTTGATAGGGGAATACTTTATCGCTGGCAATGGGGTAAAAAGGGTCTTGCTCTATTTTGCAGAATAAAGATCCCTCCTATATATTTCGATACTGAAGAGAAGAACCATTTTCCAGTGGCAGTCAAAAATCGTTGCCCGGTTGTCCCTCCAACCTTTAATTTCAGATTAATGTTTTGACGCCAGGGTCATAATACAGAAAGCCCGGCCACCAACAGCTGTAGGCAAAGAAAAAGGCCACGCTCTGTGCAGAATAAAGATCCCTTCTATATATTATGATACTTTGGGACCGTATAAGAGCCCAAATTTCCAACCCTTCCCTTCTCCAATTTCGTTGCCCGGTTGTCCCTCACGCCTTGGTTCTTTCTATCCACTCGGCAATATTTTACAATATTTTAGCTATACCAGGACGAGAACAAGTTATATTCAATTCAAACATTAATCTGAAAGAAAACAGAAAGAATCAAGGTGGGAGGGACAACCGGGCAACGATTTTTGATTACCACTGGAAAATGGGTATACTCTTTAGTACCGAAATATATAGAAGGGATCTTTATTCTGCACAGAGCGTGCCCCTTTCTACCTCGTCGTCAGCGACAAGGTATTCCCCTATCAACCATGGGGGATGCCCCCCCCCGAAGCAGCTCTGTACATGGAGGAAGCCCCTGATCCCCTGGCTCAAGTGCCGGGTCATTAATACGAGATTACAAATGTATTAAATATTATTTCAATCTTCAAAGAATATTTCAATCTTCAAAGAATCCGGAATTGGAAAAAAAAATATGTTGAGCGCTCGACATAATAAGTCGAGCACTCGAGATAATAAGTCGAGCGCTCGACATAATAAGTCGACCACTCGAGATAATAAGTCGAGCGCTCGACATAATAGGTCGAGCGCTCGACATAATAAGTCGAGAGCTCGAGATAATAAGTCGAGAATTCGACATAATAAGTCGAGAGCTCGACATAATGTCGAGAGCTCAACATAATAAGTCGAGCGCTCGACATAATAAGTCGAGTGATCGACATAATATGTCGAGCGCTCGACTTAATAAGTCGAGAGCTCGACATAATAAGTCGACAGCTCGAGCTAATAAGTCGAGCGCTCGACATAATAAGTCGAGCGCTCGAGATAATAAGTCGAGCGATCGACATAATAAGTCGAGAGCTCGACATAATATTATAAAAAAAATAAAATTTTGTGTGTCCTAAATGTACCACCTTGCAAGTTTAAATTGTTTATCATATGACAATTTTTTTTTATATTTCTCTTGACTTACTTATTTCACTCTAACATGTTACTATCGACTCTGTAACGGTTAAAGGCCTCCTTTATCATATATCTATGTGAATTTTGTGTTAAACGCTTGTTGGTTTATCACCAAACTTGGTTTACAGATAATAGTTTTTAATACATGTACACGCCTAGCATTTACTCAATGTAGAGTCAACAAATGAACCAGTCAATGGCAGATTATTCGAATAGACCGCTTTTATGTTCTAGAGAACATCCAACTACAACATCAAAAAAAAAATGTTTTCCACAACTCAAATTTGTCAATTTTATCTTTAAATAATGGAAGGTGTACGTTTGTTATCATCTAAATTATTTCAGGTTTAGTATACAATTAGTGGTTTATAAAAATAGAAATTTAACGCAAAATCGGTTTAATAATCTTGGAGTTTAACCTTTAACCTTAGCAAAAATAAATTGTGGCATATTGAATATAAGAATTTGAAAGACCTTTTGGTTGAAATATTGAGTTTTTTTTGTTTTTTTTTTTTTTTTTTTTGTTTTTTTCTCCTCTTGGGAAATTTTTACCAAGGACTTGACGAACATTATTTGCTTTGAAAACCTTAGCAAATAACATGACAAAATAATGTGTCTTCGAAACAGCAAATGATATTTCATTTCTCATTGTTTCTTAAATCCACTATATTTACCTTTTTATGCGTCTTGAAAATCAACAAGGGGTTTTAATTGATTTGTATCCATCTGTATGTATAGCCTCGTGTGTACTTTATTATATAGGTCAACTCTATTGTGTACATGTGTAGTTTCATTGATACGCGTACTGTTTAAGGACAACTCTGATATTTCTTTTTTGAATGTTCCCCATTGTACGTGTCTCATGTCAAGTTAATTTAATTGACGTTTGATAGTTTATCCACCATACCATTTTTAGATTACTTTAAAATCAAATCTTCTCCCCCACCAATAGTTAAAAACTGTAAATACTAAAACCATTGTACGTGTCCCTTTTTAAGTTAAGCGTGTAATAACTAAGTCTATACTCATTTTTAGATAACTATAACATCAAAGCGTTTCTTGCCCCTCCCCATGGGTCCTTTGCTCATAAAAAAATCTGAAAATAATGCATGTTTAATATTAAATCTTATATTTATATATACAATATAATCTGAGAAATGATAATTCCTTTAATGAGATATGTGGATCATGTTTTCTAATTAACCAAAAATGCCTATAGTTCAGCAATCCACATTTTTAGTACAAAATCAAATTCTTAGCCATTTATCTGTGTGCAAACGATTGGTTAATAAATACTTCAAAATATTAAAATTCTATGAGCTGGAAGTTGTGCGGAAAAACAATGTTCTCACTTTTACCACTGGGACCCAAGTGCGGCGCGAGGGTCTTTATAAAACGACATTCAATTTGTATCGATGCTACACGATTCAGTGCTTCACTGCAGTCAAGTTCATATTGACAGTATAAGTTGCACATTAGATAAGTCATCCGATCTTGTAGCATCTATACAATTTAAATGCAACTGACATAAATAAGGTAGTTCGATCCAGGTGATTACCAATTCACCAAAAAGACTGCCTTAAACAATTTCCTGTCTTCTCATTGGTTTAGAAGTACGTTCCAGTTTGATCTAGCACCCGGAACCATTGAAGCATGAACAATGTTACTCTCTACGTACTAATGCGTAAACAATGTTACCATCTGCAGAGGGTGTTCATGCATCAGTGAGCAGAGGGAACATTGTTCATGGTCCATTGGTTTTCAATAATCATTGAAATTTAAAAAAAAATCAGTATAATAAATTACATATACCTAAGAGGGTGACAGAGCAGATTATTCCCCTCCCAGCTACTAGTATAAAATTGTTGGTCTGCAAATTAACTTCTTTGCATATAAATTTTATAGGATGCTGAAAAAAATTAAGTTTATGAAAATACAATGTGCCACTTGCTTTTCTCAGATATGATTTTTATTAAGGAACTGTAGTTTATAGGTTCAAATTTCATGACATGTATTCCCCACATGTAAATTTCGGTATCTCCGGCTTTGTAGGTTATTCTAGTTTAAAACATAATGTTCTTTTGTAACAATAAATGATCCCGGAAAACATAACCAAATTACGTCACTATATAAGATATATAAAATGTTTAATATTTACACCTTTGATAGACAATAAAATACACAAACAAGGTAAGAATATAATGTAATACAATGTAATAATATTCTAAAAGAAAGACATATCATTCAATAATTTAGATGGCGCCGTCGGAACCGCCTTAGAAAGAAGCGGTTCCTGCTTAATTTTTGCCATTTTTCTAATATTTCCTTAAAAAAAATTTACACCACACTTTCCCAAAAGAAAGACCCAACCAATGGCACCCCCTTCCGTCAGTAGATGGCATTTTTTCTTCTATTTCTACACTTTTTTTTATTTCTGATACCCCCCCCCCCCAAAGAAAAAAAAAATTACAAAGCAAAACTTACTGGGCCAATCTAAAGTGCTTCATGTTTAATTTATGGAAACATTACTCATTTGGTTCTTTTCATTCTTTTTTTCTTGGAATTTCTAGGGATTTGTAAGACTGTTATTTTAATTTTTTTTCACTGTTCTTTTCTTCTATTTTTCTCTTTTCCCACCTGTTTTGGTGGTTGAGATTTTACACTACCTCTATTTCGTGGGGGGGGGGGAGATAGCATTCACACGTTTCTCCACTGCACTAGTAGACACTACAGCAGATTAGTACACTCAAAATTCTTAAAACTTGAGAAATTAAATAACCCATAAATCATGATTAAATAAATAATGATCAATAATAATTATATACTTTTTTAAATTTTCCTCTTTTCATTCTAGCTTGGTTTGTCAATGACAATGTACATGTTTATATTTACACGAATTAATTGTACATTATTTATGGTTCCAGAGGCGGTTGTGGGCGGATACTGTTTTCAATCCCCTGGTCTGCTGGTGAATCTAGAGTGTGCATCGAGAATAAATCAAAGCTCCCCGATGGAGCTGAATCTCGAAGCCCTGAAAATCTACACGTGGAAAAACCGGCTTCGTAGTCATCCAAAGAACTGCTGCATACGTCTGATGTATTAAGTTATTCCGTAATACGTGAAAATAATCGGATTGTGTGATTTCGCATGTCGATTTCATTGCTATAAATATATGCAATACACTGTCACATGTACAGGTAAACAAATGTTATTTTCATCTTTGACAAATTACTGCGCGACAGGACGCAATATAAAAAAAAACGAGTAATTTGATAAACATACATATTGTTTTCAATGTAATATAACAACACCGTATTCAACTCGAGTAAATGAAGAAATATAACTTAAAAACACAATGTATACGATTTTTTGAGAACTTGCGCGCTAAATTTTACCGGAATTAATATAAGAAAGATAACAGGAAACACCTACCATGGCCGAAAACCACAATCACATGCCACAATCCACCAGGGAACCGCACAAGAAAAACAATAAATTGACAAAAGACAAACATGGACAACGATAAGAACTCGGGATAGCCGGACTTGGTACCGGCACTAGCAAGAGCTAGCGGTAGGGTTAAACCGGTTTATGGGTACCCAAACCTCCCCTTTCTCTATCCCGTTTCCCTATAGTATAATAAAACATACAAATAAAACCCAATACAGGTAGACTACTAACCTTGAGAAGGAAAGAAAAAGACAAAACGTAATTTAGAAAGATGGGTCGAGGAGTGCTCGCCGCTAAACTGCCGGCTAGCTCAAGGAGCCTAGTCTGCTGGTAAAACACTGTCGCACTACGGAATAAAGATCAAACTCAAAACTCCCCGAAGGGTTTGGTAAAGAATCATCATAGATTTCAGTAGACATCGGCAGTATCAGTGAGAGGCCAGTATACCTGTAATATCTTCAGGTCATTGGATCCCAAAGCCAATCTAACGGAATCATGAAGAATATACTGTCAATATCCCCTATTACGTAAAAAATGTAAGTTACGTCCCAGTTTTTCTGGATTTTTATCAGTTTTTGACATTTTTTAACAACATTTCCATAAAAACGAGGGTGATAAATGCCCTTAGTAATAAGCTGTTTGCGAGTCGCACCATATTTAGAAATCAAATCTTCATATCTTCTATAAACATTCTTAAATGTTTTAATCAATTTATGAAATCTGTAACCTTGTTGTAAAAGTTTGGATGTGATAGTAAGGTGACGCTCATTAAAGTCTTCAAGAGTAGAACAGACGCGTGTGAATCGTACTGGTTGTGATATATACACCCCGTATGATGGAGCTACAGGAACGTCGCCATCAAGAAAAGGGAAATTAGTAATAGTGAAATCAAAATCATCCCTTTTATCA
This sequence comes from Modiolus philippinarum, assembly GCA_002080025.1. Lineage (NCBI taxonomy): Eukaryota > Metazoa > Mollusca > Bivalvia > Mytilida > Modiolidae > Modiolus > Modiolus philippinarum. The sequence goes on along the minus strand of MJUU01032924.1, from coordinate 38,493 downwards.
TAAATTTTAGTTATAATTTTGTCAGAGTCAACGATGATAGTGAGATCGAGAAATGGGCAGTATTTAGAATCATTGTTTGCTTTATTAAGTTTCAGTTCTTGTGGGTATTTGAGGTCGACATAGTCTAAAAACTGGGGATTGTCAATAGTAAGGATATCGTCGATGTACCTGCTGTTATCGTTGAAAATTGAAATAAGTTGATCACTGTTTTCTATAGTTTTTTCGTAACAGAACAGAAAAAGATCTGCAATGAGAGGTGCACAGTTTGTACCCATGGGAATTCCAATGACCTGTCGATAAACGATGTTGCCAAAACGAACAAAAATATTGTCCAGTAAAAAATTCAGTGCCTTAATCATGTCATCACAAGTCCAGGAACTATGCTTATTGTAAATGATATTAGAGAAGAATCCTGGCTTTTTATTACAACAAATGAACTGTAGACCAGAAAATTTGAAAGACCACTTAATAAGTTGTCCCAATTTTGATTTAATCAATTTATGTGGAAGGGTTGTATAAAGTGTAGAAAAATCATAACTGTCAATAAACGAAACTGGTCTTTTTATTGATTTTAATTTATCTAAAACTTCAATGGAATTTTTTACACTCCAAAAGTAATTTACACCAGACGCACGAAGATCATCTTTTAGAGCTGTTAATAGGCTTGAAGCTTCACGTGATTTTTCCTTGTCATATTAATATCTCTCCAGCCATTTCATGGCTTCGGGATAAAAAGTACCAGTCAGAGGTTTTGATGGAAAAATATAACCAGTCCACAGGGGGTTCAAATGAAGACCCCCCAATGAAGTTCATAGTTATTTTTGTCTAAATAAAAAGGAGTTTACATCAATTTTGTATTTGTCCTTTGATATCACTGATATTTATGACTTAGTGTACTTTTTACGTTCAAAGTTATCCCTTATTCAAATTTATTCACAACTGTCTCATGTGTGTAAATCTGATGTATTAATTTTACCTGTGACTGTCATATTGTAATTAGAAATCTGAAAAAATAACATAAAGATGACTACAAGGATAAATAGGCAAACAAGGCTAAAATAACAATCAAGACCTGTCTTGAGTATCAAAATTACACAAAAATTCATATGAGGAGAGATACATTACTGGATCTTCATCTTACTGAATTGTCTGTTGAACTAAGATTTTATCTGAACAGGCATGAATCATACTGTATAGCTATTAATAAATCAAACATGGATATTTAAAAATTCGAAGTATTTAATGGAAAATTTTAAAATCCGTTTATTTTCTCAAATACAATAATATCTCTCAAAACGTTTAATTTTTCCACACTGTATACCACACTTCCTCATGATAAACTAAATCACGAATCAAAAGTATCATTCAAAAAGCCTTTGCCCATTAAAAAACAAAGTTGTATTAGATTATAAATCCACAATTTAAAAAAAAACAATTTATAAGGAAAAGTATGTTACGATGAAAAACAGGTGTGCAGTATGCTTGATTTCCTAATTGATAATATATTTATCAAATTTGGAGATGGTGAATATCAACAAGAAGTTAGCATACCAATGGGCACTAATTGTGCACCTCTACTCGCATACTTCTTTTCATTTTCTAACGATACTGAATTTCTTCAGAGACTCGTAATAGATCATAAAATAAAAGATACTACTCAATCTACTTGTAATAGATGTATTGATGATGTTCTTTCCATCAATAGTGCATCTTTTGCTAAATATATCCCAATAATATATCCGCCAGAACTAGAGATAAAGGAAACAACAAAAACCACCAGATCTACATCTTTTTGGACTTATATCTCGAATTTGACCAAAGGGGTGATCTCAATACTAAAATTTACGACAATTTCCCTAACATGGACATTAATATTCCAGCTTTTCCCGCTTACAGAGGTATGTTTCTCAGCTGATTACGCGAGAACTAGCACAAATTATACAGACTTTCTCATTAGACATAGCTATCTCCGTGACCACCTTATTAATCAAGGCTAAAAAAAAAAATCCGTCTCATACGATCATTTAAAAAGTTCTCTTAGAGATATCAATCCCTGTCCCTTGTGGAAAAATTTGAAGTTTCGGTCCAAACTCTGATTCAAGATTCTTTCTTTACTTAATAATGGGATGATCATTTCTTTTTACTGTCTGCGACCTGTCGATGGCATTTGCTGTTGAGTTGCTACCGGACACTACCGCAATAGAAGGGGGGTTTGGCTAACCATAAAACTGGTTCAACCCACCATTTCTTACGAAATGCCTGTACCAAGCACCAGGACCATTGCGGTCGACAATTTTGCCGGTGTTTTCCAACTGATTTGTGTTTTTGTCTAGTGGACTTCGGCCTTTGACCATTCTTTTCGGTAATTTTGTTACAACCCCCATTTAATAAGCACGTAATTTTGAATCTCGTTTTTCCTCGTTAAATAAATTTAGAAATATTTTGAAATCCGTCAAGTTTTGATTTGAGTTACATAATGCCGTGATTTTGGATTTATAATTTTTGGACCCCTGTTTCCTCGTTTTTGCTTCGGTATTTGTTTGCCTATTTATCCCTGTTTGAGTTTAAATAATTTATGAGTTTTCATCTTACAATCTATATTCTTCTGTTTTTTTTTTAGAGATTTAGTACCTAAGAAGTCAACCAACATGCCTGTAGATACAACACAAGTAACTTCTCCAGAAAACATTGAGTTTGAAGGTAAGGAATTTGATGGTTTGGAGCTGTGTACCATCATTCGTAATATTTTAATCTGTGTCGTATTGATGCTGGGAAAAACACTAGTATAAACTACGTAAAGTTAAATTCACGAATCTATTGTGCATGATATCTGAAACAGGACCAAAAATGAACAGTCAAGCAAAAAGTTTTATGTCCTTTCGTTTTGATTTCTTCTATGATTTTCTTATAAAATATGCAACCCAGCAATATGACTCAAACAAAGAGGCAAGAAGTTTAATTTATCAGAGTGATTAACAGAGCAAGTATTGTGTTTCAACATAGAGTCACAAGAAGATCTCTCCAAAAACGTCGATTGCAACATTTTGCATTTACCAGGCAACAATACATCTATATTTGTGATTTTGAGGAAAAGAATCTTTAACAATAACTGAATAAGACTCAAGGTTTTTCTGTTACTTTCTCTAGTTAATAAGCAACAGCTTTATTTGAACTAAATTTCACAAAAAAAACAAGAAAACAAAAACAAAACAAAACAAAAAAATCAATAAATAAAACAAAACAAAACACCCCCCCCAAAAAAAAAGACAATCGTAAAACCTCAACATTAATCAAACACAATAATAATTGAGAGAAAAAAATGTCACTCATTTGTCATCGTCATATGGACTTATTGGTGACTTCAAGATGAAGAACAACAATAAAAACGTTGTTTACCATGTATTTGTAGAGACTTTGTCTCTTGTGAAATTACTCGATATCCATTCATTGCATATTTGTTACTTAACGGATCAAACTAGAGGTTTATCATTTAACATTAAATGATGAAATTGCAGATAATTTCGGTTCTGCAGATGGCAATTCTATGACTCCATTCACCGAGAACGCGGTCAAGCGAGGAGTTTTAAAGTTATGATTGGTCAGTTTTGAAAATTTGGAAAATATCAACCACGCGGTCTCTCAAGTCTCTTGTTTATATCCTGTCTGCTCCCGTGATGAGTTTACAAATACTTAACGTGCTATATCCAAAGTATGAAATTAGAAGACATTTAGACAGAACTCAGTATTTTTCTTTACCTTGTAAATACAACGGAAATTGTACATAATGTTGTCAGAGCCAAATGTTAACGAACAACACATATGGTGTTTCAACAATTCTCATTCTTATATTGACGCTTACTGCACGATGTGGACCAAAATCACGCTGTTGAAGACTTTATTTGGGCAAGGGAAATTTGTATTTTTATATAAAGCGGCAACAACTTTTTACAAACTTTCTTTCTACTTTCAATATTAATCTTTTCGTGAAACTAATCCTTTATATTTCAGACCATTGCAAAGAATGCAAGTGTAATGCAATTCAAGTCAACGGACACAACCAAAAAGAAAATACTTATAAAACGGAAGATTTTCGCCAGGAAATGAAGAAAGCTATCGTTGAGGAACTGTCGTCGGGAAATTACTCATCTTCTTCCTTATCCTTGCAAAATACAGATCTACTGCTACCAAATAATCGGTCTGGTCAGTCGTATGGTGGTCTAGGGAGGGGAAGTGAGTGTTTTATACTTTAAAAAATGAGAGTTTAAAATGTTTGAAAGCGATAATCGAAAATATAACAAGAATAACATGATGACTGAAATGTGGACACCTTTTGTTTTTAGTAAATTCATTAGTATCACACGCTTTTATTAAAATCATATTTTGATATTTATTCTGTCAGAAATCATCAGATGCTCGCTTTGCGTAGATTGTAATGTAGCACGAGTTTGTGAAGAGTACTTGTAAAAAACTGGGTCAAGTGGACAAAGTACAAGGAATCAGTTACAAAATACGGACTTCAAATTTTTGTAAATTTTGTTGAAAACTAAAGATTATCTCTTATTTGTTCTCTATCCGTTTTTAAAATTCTTATAGTTTATGGTCTTCCAAACGTTTAGATTTTATCTGCACTGAAGAGACACAAGTTGTCGAAATGCGCTAATGCAGAAATTAGATTCACAATAACTTCGGTATTTATGTTATTTTTATTAGTTGCTCAATTGGTTCGTATCCGCGTGTGACGTTCTTCTTTATTGATGATTTTCTTATTTTGTTTTCATTAATTTTCGGTTTTAATTTTTTCTTTAACCTTTGTTTCTATTTTGTCTGAAATTCAAAAGATCTATTTTCCGACTGTTGATCAAGAAAATAAACGAGATAGATTATTTTATGGAATAAAACATTTTTTGGCATACAGTAGGGAATTTATTATTAAAGCAATAAACTGATGAATATTAATAAGGGGGAGGAGTTACTTGGTAATGCTATTGATTTTCACAGAGGGCGCTTTCACTATTGATTGAAGAAGAAGGGTTAT
>MJUU01032924.1:20227-33364 GCA_002080025.1 Modiolus philippinarum | reverse complement strand
AAAAAAATGGATAACAGGAAACACCTACAATGGCTGAAAATTACAGTAACATGCCACAATCTGCTATGGAAGTTCACATGAAGAACACGAATAAGATAAAAGACAAACGTAGACAACGATAGGAACTCGGGACAGCCGGACTTGGTACCGGCACTAGCAAAAGCCAAAATGTCTTTGTACTATATTATACTGTCATTATGCATTTTTATTCGGTTAAATTAGATTATTTAAGATTAATAGATTAAATGTGATTTATAAGAGTGTTGTCAAGAAAAACCATTAGGCTTTTTGTCGTATTTAATTTTAGTCCCCTCTCTCCTGCCAGTATCAGACATAAGCGACGAGGAAACGGCAAAATTTAAACCACACGAAATACAACTTCGATGTAAAGTTGCTTCTTTATATAGACTGGTAGATCTGAATGGTTGGAGTCAAGGAATATTCAATCATATAAGTGTAAGTCTTCTTTTTTTATTAGTTGCTTATTATGGCTTAAACAAAATGATACATTGCTGCACTGTTATTTGTCGCCACGCTTTCCAAAATCAACCTACAGTAAATCAAACTTCAAAAGTGTTTAAAGTTTTGCATTCGCTCTTCATTACTGAAATGAACAAAATGTGCTTTATCCATGATGAAAAACAATTCCAAAATGTAGCCTTCTTTTGGAATAGAATACCTTTCTTTTGAACTGATTGTTCTGTTAAGTCTTTTTTATTCTGTTCGAGTCCTTCTTGATCTTATTTTAAACCAAAGGAAGATACTTAAAATTGTCTCCAAAATGCTCTTTAATGTTTGAAGGACCAATGAAGTCGTAAATTATCTGTCTTATACTATGTCTATATTCAATTTACTGTTATAAAGTGAATTATTATTGGGACTTATTTTAGGCAAGAATCAATGAGACAGATGAACATTTTTTACTTAATCCATTTGGATTGTTGTATTCGGAAGTGACCGCATCATCTTTAGAAAAGATAGACCTTGACGGACAGGTGGTGGAACACGGGTCAACGGCACGTGGTGTGAACAAAGCTGGGTTTGTGTTACATTCAGCCATTCATCAAGTTCGACCTGATGCAATGTGCATAATACATGTACATACCGGGGATGCAGTTGCTGTACGTATTTAGCAAATAATTCAATATGTTAGTTATTGAATAAAAACAACAATCATTGATTCTTTACATCTACTGGATAGATACTAGTAATTTTGGAGTAAGGTCAGTTTTCGAAAGACACAAAATAAGTTAGTGTGGAAAACAACTATATGTAATTTTGTGAAAAGATAAAACCACGATTGATACAAAATCCAAGAATCAATTTAAATTTAAAAAAAAAATAAAAACAACAAATACATCTAGGTAACAGACAAAAACTAATCTATTTTCGTCTATAGATAAAAACTTCCATTTTAAAAAATGCCACCTAATACTAATACGCAAAGTCAAAAGAAAATATATTGCTAAGGAGAGATGATGTATTCATAATGAACTGTGGTCGAGAAATTTTGAGAACCACTGATACATTTTTAATGCTATTTTTGATCTTTTAAAGCCTTCTATATATTTTAATCTATTTTACAGGTGTCAACTATGAAGTGCGGTTTTCTTCCGATATCACAGGAAGCTTTAATAGTTGGCAAAGTCAGTTATCACGATTATAATGGTATACTGGTTGATGAACAAGAACGACGAGAAATTCAACAAAATCTAGGCCCTAAAAACAAGGTAAATTTTGATTGTGAATGCTAATTGCAATTTCCCAGAAACATTTTTTTCGATTTTTGTGTGTGTAGAAATGTTAAAAGTAACATGTATGACTTTTCTAGCATTCTTTTTATTCCATTTTATCCATGTGGAATATTTCGAGTAGCACTGATTTCCGTTGATTTTCAGTTTGCATATGCTGGTCATGAATGAAACACTAGCCATTTTTAAATCGTTCCAAAAACAACATAGACTATGATTTGTCATTATAACTTTATTGTTATAGTGGCATTTTGTTTTGTTTGGAATCGGTTCCAACATTGGCATATCTACTACCAAACTGATGTAGACGCACACCATAGAAAAATATAAAGGGGTGCTGAATTTTGGTAAGTGGAAGCATATTTTCCATGCTTGTAGAATAGCTACTCACTGACAAAGACTCAGACTCTAGCTTTTAACAAGAGCTATTTTTCAGGTGATGTTTTTAAGAAACCATGGTGTTGTCGTATGTGGTTCTACAGTAGAAGAAGCATATCATCTTATAGTACTTGTTATGTTGGCATGTCAATCACAGGTACGTTACAATTAAGTCATTTCTTTATATTGTCAAGTCTGATCGTTCCAAGTACAAGGGAGTGTAGCAAACCGACAATGAAGCCCTATATGTTTGCATGTAAACTAACTTATTTTCGCGGATATTTTATTTCGCGTTTTGTATCTCCTGTGCAACTTTGCCGCGACTTATTTTGGCAATTTTCTATTTTTTTATGATGCATTCGTATTAGGTATAGAAATATTTGCGATAATGCGTTATTTTCACGCTCGCGAGGATAGCGAAAATACAATGGTTTACAGTGTATGATAGCACGGACATTATCACCAGAACTCCTTAAAATTTGAGACAATGTGGGTCGAGAAGATTATATTTCATTTAACGCATGTATTGTCAAAGATGAACTTATATGACCACAGTGAAAATTGTAGCCTGACAAAATGATATGATGCGTTTGCGTACATCGGCAAGCAATTTTACAGCAACATTTGAAAGCTTAGCAAATGTCAAAAAATGTGACGATAAAGATGTAGCACCAATTTAAACTACAGAAATAACAATTTCAAAATGAACAAGCAGAACTGTATACTGTATAAAAAAGAAACAAAACAAAACAAAAAAACTAAACAAAACAATAAAAAAAATTTAAATGAAAAAAAAAAACAAAAAACAAACAAACAACAACAAAAAAAAAACAAAAAACAAAAGAAAAAACGTCAAAATACCGAGAGTACCATGAGGTACCTCAGGAAGCATAACGTGATCTTTTTACGCACATTATCTTTCTTAACCTGCGGATTGTGAAATGTTTCATTAATAACATTTTAATAGTTACTTGGAAATTGGTTGTTTTTCATTGTGTTAACCAAGAATAACAAGAAAAGCAGCAATATAAGAGACTGTTTTGGACTTGTGTCATCGCCATCAATAGAGTATCCAATAACAATTTCAGGTGAAAGCATTGTCAGGTGGGCTTGAGAATGTAATTTTAGTAAATGAGGAAGTGCAAAGAAAAACTTTTGAAATAGGCAACAAGGGTGGCGGAGGTGTAGGAACAGGGAAACAAACCTGGGGAACAGGAGAAATGGAGTTTGAGGCAGTAATGAGGCAGTTAGATAATGTGGTAAGTATAATTGTAACAGTGAATGTTTGCAAAAGATACAAATTGAAATTTTAATATACCTCCTCCAAAATTGTATTATTTGCATTTTTCTATTTCTTATGTAGAAAGCCTATTAATAATTTTGAATGACTGTTGATTACCTCTAAAGAGGCATGTGTGAAAGGGTGATCTGCTCAATTAACTAAAATTAACTTAATTTCAGTGTTTGTTATTCTAATCCATTTGTCTACCCTTACTGTTCTTTTTTTTTAAATTTGAAAAAAAACTTCCATGATATAAATCTCCAAAAGTAGCATAAATTTACAAAACATTGTTTTCTAGAAAAAAAAATATGAAATAGTAATACAAATTTATACCTGCAATAAATAACGATTTAACTCTTCAACCTACAAAACTGTCCTTCAGTTACAATACTTTGGTGCTGACCCGGTAGCCGATTTTTTTTAAAACTTGCAATGTCTAAAATTTTATATAAATTGTTTAAAAACTTAGGAGTATTTTCCTCATGCAAAGCTCTGTCCTAAGCTGATTTTGGTTTCCCATTTAGATTACATTGATTATTTTACGAGTGTTTGTGAAATATTTTCCCGTCCGCGAACAACGAGAATGACGTAATTTCGAAAAGAGACCTATCTTATGAACCGAGAAGCTTTTGCAGTTTATATTAACATTGGTAAATTCCATATCGACACTGCCAAATATACGGCATCTTAATAACTGTTAGACCAAATTCTGCTACTTTGTATTGTAATTAGTTTGTTTTCATCACAATTATTACAAATAATATGGTTTTGTTTTCAGGGTTTCAAAACCGGATATCCATATAAACATATTTCAGTCAAACAGAATGCCATCACAGGATCAGCCAAAGAGGAAATGTCATGACGAAATATTGCTTCAAATGTCTGTAATATAATTAAAAAAATGCGCATTTTAATTAATTTATTTACAAATTTTGGAAAGTTATTTAGCCTTTCAAGATTGTTATTTTTATGCTTTGTCTTTCACAATAAAGGAGTTTCGTTTCATCTACATCGTCTTTATTGCACTGGAAATTATCTGCACTGGTCAGAACTGCAAATCATAATGAAGCAGATTCCTTGAAAGAAAGGTAAATATCTTTTTTAACAATTAATATTGTATTTTTCCGGTGTAAATGATTTTAGTTTAGTTATCCATGGTTGATTGTAAAAACAAAGTATAAATTGTCTACCTCAAATGACTCCTTGTTGGTAGAAGTTGTTTCCTTTTCAAATACACCTTTCTAACTTATTTCTTCGGTGTCGTCATCTGTTTTGAGAATGATGAAAAAGTATGGTGTAGGAAAACTTATTCTGTATGGCATGTGTATATGTTCTTCAGAAACAGTGGTGTAGATAAATGCACTGTCCTCTCTATATGATTTTACTGAATAAGTGGTTGATTTTTCATTCACAGTGGATATGATCTTTGCAATGCATATGCTTCTCTCTCATGTTATTGCCAAAATATCATCGACAAGATTCAAAGGAAACTTAGAGTCTTGCATAACTGGTGTTTCTGGATTTGGCCTCCTATTTCGATATTTTTGGTACTCTTTTTTTTACTTCTTTTGGATTATGGCTTTCTATATTATTCGATTCAAATGCTTCTGCTGAGAGGTTACTCCTTGAAACACGTGTACAGCAGTTTTTATGCAACTTTGGTATAACTGTATTTTTATGGGTACGTTCAAGTTGGTCTCATGAAAACTGTCCTAAATATCGCTGTGAAAATACAATATCAGAACTACTTGGTTAAGGCTTATTATAATAAAGATTTAACGGCAGTGTCCCTCTATTTTAATTAATTTATTTAAAAATGTTTGAAAGTTATTTAGCCTTTCCAGATTGTTATTTTTATACTTTGTATTTCACAATTAAGGAGTTTTGTTTCATCTACGTTGTCTTGATTGCCTTATAAATCTGAGATTTCTGTGACACACGCCTTTTCTCAACCGCTACCTGCATTCCAGGGTTAATTTGACTTAGCCTTTTTTTAAGGTTGCTTGGAATCTGTGATTTAATTTTTAACAAATTTTGAAATAGTAGCATTGAATATTGTATTTGGTATTGGGAATAGTTAGAAAACGGTATGGTGATGAAATAGTTCTAGCTAATAATGCAAAGAAATACATATTAAATGTCACTTACAGCTGTCTAGGTTGACTTCTGTGTCATAATGCATAATTCTCAGTAGAGTGGGCGTCTGCCTTCCAACCATCTCCCTACCCACCCTAATTTTGCTCCTATTCTGTTCTCCCCTGCCCATTACACTTAAACTTGTATATTTTGTAGTGCCAACTTGATCCCGATTCCCTTCATTTGTATCTAATTTGCACAAATTTGCAAAGAAATGAAAATACGGAAATTGTTTAATTTCAGTAAGGAAAGGGTTATCTACAGATTTTAAAGTTTTAGATGCTAGGACACCATGTGGTCCTTGCAAACTTGAAATGGTTAAATTCAAAAGTGTCTTGGCCTGGATACTCATTTCTTTTAGAAACTGTGAAATATTCCCAATATTTGATATATTTTTCAATATCATCACTGAGACCACTTCCAAATATGTCAAAATGGACAGAATATGAGTTAAAAATTCCTAGATATGTCTAAGATATTTTGTTCATGCACAAGTAGATATTTGCAGTCTTTGCACCGGAATCCAATGTAATTATTAAAGTGTTTCCCTCACAGTATAATCTTGTAGGTATTGAAAAAGTGCTGTTATTTCCTAATCCATCATTGTTTTCTTAACACTCGTAATAAAATCAATTTATGGAAACAGTGGATTGTCAAAGAACTTAATAATTCTAGTGCGAATATCGGAAAATGTAATTAAATATTCAAGCGTAAGAATCCCATTTTGCTTGAAAGGTGCTTCAGAATTATCTTCCAATGGGATGTTGACTTCATTTGCAATTAGATCCCAATGCCACTTGTGCCAAAATGCAAGGTCCCAGTAGTGCAGTCAGTAATGAAAAGTAAGTTTCTTTATATGCTAGACCATATCTTGCAGGGAAGCTAGAGGAATGTTCAGCATTTTTCTTCCACTAAGTTCATTGGGGGTTTTAAATCAGCATCCTTTTTTCACATGAAAATGATTTTTCTCCATCCGACCTTTCTCCCAACCGTTTCACTCCCTCTCACTATACCATCTCTCACCTCACACGCTTTGATCTCTCATCTCCATTTCAGGCTGTCCGCCCCCTCTGTTTAAGGTCCGCATTTAATAAGGTCCTTTTGTACAGTTGTACAGTTAATGCACAGATGGAAATTCCTTATTTCAGCTCTGCTGACTCCCATGGAAAATGGTATGTGTAAACAATTGACATCTCATGGCTTCTTTCGTTTGCCATCTCTTCGCATTTTTATCACTCATCTGTAACTACTGGATCAAATATGATAACTTTTCAGGAATGATAAATGGACTGTTTTGTTTTTACAAAAAGTATTCATTTTGTTCCCATTTCTCGTCAGACATTGCTGCCAACGCAGAACATAATGTAACATTGGAAACCTTTTAAAGTAATTTGTTATTATCTCATTTGAAACTTTTACACTGTAAAGCAAACTGAACCAAACGTAACAAGAATGATGAATAAAAGAACCTAAACACAAATCGTTCTTTTTGCTCATTTCGTTCTGATCTTAACCGTATGTTAAAAACCTATTTTACCATCTCCGAAACAAATGGAATCGAACTGTACTGAAAGGATGTACAAAAGATTTCTTTTACAAACATGGTTCATTTTGTTTTGTTTCGTCAACAAAACTGCAAATGCAAAATAGTGTAACATTGAACCTGATGGTAAAATATGTGTAACTGTGATCATCTCTTCAGAAAATACTGAAACAAACAGAACTAAACTTTATAGGAATGCGGTATTAAAGTCGTTTCACAAATATCAACAAAGATTTCTCACTTCGTTCTGATCTAAAAACATACTTTATCCACCCTCGAAGAACATAATTATATATTTGATTCTATGGAAAAACATATACCTGGAAACTAAATTTATTTCAGTGATGATTGGATGCTTCTCTACAATAAGCTAATTTCGATCTGATCCATAAACAAGCATGAAGATTGTTAAAAAAGAACAGATTTTGATCATCTCCTCAGAAACTACCTCATTTCTTTTGATCCGACAATAAACATGGCTGCAATCACGAAAATTTTCTTTAAAATAAAATCACAAAGCGTCCCTTGCTCCATAATGTACATGAATAAGCCTTCGTGTAATTATTTACAAAATTCCATGTGTTAAAAGTTTCTCTTCTGTGCTAAGTATATAGATTTCTGAAAGGGACACATGCAAAAGTTAAAATGCATGTCATTTCGATACCCAGATATTTTATTGAAGTGTAATGTCATAACCGTGTCCTTTATACACTTTATCTTGAAATGTAATTGTACAGTTGGGAGAAGTGAACGGTTAGGTGAGTTTCTTATATTTGTTCCTTTTTATATAATTTCTCTGCAAAGCCTAAAGGAATTTGGTTTAATGTTCCGTTATCTGTCAGCCATTGATGTAAGGTGGCTAAAACAACAGCTTTCATTTTCAAAACAACTACCCTTTACTTGAGGCAGGTGGTTGTTTTATATTAGGTTCCAGATATTTTCAAATGATATAAATGCGAAAGCCTAGTAATTGTGGAAAACAACAACCTTTCGATGTTGAAAATTTAAAACACTGTGTCCGGAATTATTTAAACATCTTTTGAGGTGCTAACTTTTTTTATTTATTTATTTTGTTTACAACAATATTTGTCGTTCTCGTCTTGAAAGACCCTTTAATTTTTGAATTTTGCTTCTTTTTGTAGCCTAGTTGTCAGGACTTTTTAAAACATCATTTTGAATATTGTTTTGGTATTGTATAGAGTTGAGTTACAGTTGAAGCCTGACGGTTGGACAAGATATGGACCTTTAACTTGAATATTTTGTTCTATTATTCAGTTTTCCGGACTTATTGCATCATTAATTGAGGTTTTAAATTGGTATTTAAGTGACAAACTTTCCGTAACAATGTTTACATTTAAAAAGAAAAAAGTAACATTGTCAAAAAATTGCAATGGAGAGAAGCGATTAAAATTAACAAACTGACTCTAACTTTATGCAACAAAGTAGTTTTTTAAGTGTGTCTTCTGATAACTATGACTTATGGAAGGCAATCCAGGTCATTACTGCGCTTCAAATACAACTGTTTACAACTAAATCTGAGCTCGATTTGTTACACATTAAATTCAGCCATAGGGCACCAAAAGTAACATCATTATGTATAAAGAATTCAAGAATAACAATTATTTCAACTGATGTTTGTGGAAATTGAACAAAAATTACAAAATCAAAGGGCAATAAATCAAATCTTCACGAAATATAACAGAATTATTCAGAATGCAGCCATATACAAGTGAACTGAAAGACCGAAAATTTCAACCATAAGCCACAATCCATAAGAGAACTCCACAACAAAACATAAACAAAAGACAGGAAGTCTGGACAGCCTGACGTAATGGCACTACCAAAAGCCAACCGGTTTTTTTGCACTCCATTTTCGTTATCCCTTTCCCATATTGCTATAAACATTCTAATAAAACCCAATAAAGTTAAACTACTAACTACACGACCGATATCTTAAACAAGAGAAAAAAGGGTATATTACTTAATGAAATCTATATCAATATTTACTATCAATAGATGAAGTATATATCTTAAATATTTAAGTAACTAAGTAAGGAGTGTTTTTGTCATGTGTTTGTCCTTGGCCCAGTTCTATAAAAAGTCTTAGTTCACAAACTGTACCATTTAAGAGCCGCAAGAATTCTACAATTATCAAACTGATAAGTCAAATAAGCAATAAAAGGATATGGAGTAAATGCACACGAGACAAAGTCTCTTAATATATATTATAAACTATGGAATGGAACGCTTTTACTTTCGTTCTTCATGATGCTTTCAACAATGAGCTTTGTATGACTTAAGGTTAGAGGTATGTAAATCAGTTCTCCTATCCATGGATGTTATGAATTTGCTAAAGAATGAACGTAAAATAATTTAAAATGTTCACGTTTGATTATCGTTGTTTCAAACTGTTTTCTGCAAAACAAATATAATGTTCTGTTTAATGTTTAATTTATATATTTTTTATATGGTCATCGAGTTCGTTTTCGTGACATATATCGATTAGGTAGTGGTTCATTATTTCAAATCACGCCTGAAATCGTTACTCTTATCGACGACGTAGCTATTTTGACGGCATATTTTATCGAGAGAAATCCTTTTTTGGCGGCCTTTTCCTATATTTCACTATCTATATCGACGAAATCTGTATAACATTTATAAAAATATATATGTTGTGCAATGGCCACATATTAACTCTGGAACAAAATAAAATGGTAAAGCTGGCCACGATTAAAAAGTAAAAAACACAAAATATACAAATCAAACAACACATAAAAATGACAAAAATGGAAGGAAGGGAAGACTGTCAAACGTTTCGGCCGTATGGCCTTCGACTGGAGGACTACAGAGCTGAAATACGGAGAAGACGGAATTTACGAGAGAAGGCAGACCTAATGGCGTGTAACAGATATTACCTGTATTACCTGTAAAAATCGCGACAGATCTTGAACATAATCAAAAACGAGAAATAAAAAATTTGTTCTCTGTACCATGCAAATGTCAAATTTCAATACATAAATAATATTATAAAACAGACTGCTTCTTAACATTCATGCCAAAGGGTCGAGCAGTTCCAAGAAAATCGATGATTTTTTGTTGAAGGAACTGTCGTTGTTTCTTACCTGCACTAGTTTGTATAAGGACAGTTACATGCATGTCCAGTATGCCGTGATTAGCTCGCCGAAAATGTTCACTTACTAGGCAATCCTTTCCATTGGTGACGCTCTGTTTATGTTCGACAAAGCGATCACCCAATCTGCGGCAAGCCTCACCAACATAAATCATCCTACAGCGTTTACATCCCACAGCATACACTACATTTTCAGTAGTACACGTGAAACTATTTTTAGTTTGAAAATATAGCCGGTCCTACTACTTCATTGGTTTCCGAAGTAAAAGGACAAGTCAAACAGCGAGATCGCTTACATTTTCTAGTGCCCTAATATTTACAAGGAGTTCTAGGAGAAGCACTCTTGAAAGAACTAGTTACATTGTGCTGTTTTAGCCTCTTCCCTTTTCTGAAGGCTGCAGCAGTAGGCAAATCCTGGAAAACTGTCGACATATGTTCGTCCTCGAGAACTATAGATCTAATGTTGCGTATCAAAATGTTTTTGATAGCTTCGTTGTTAGGGTGGTATGTCAGGACCAATGGAACCCGGTCGTCGATATTTCTCACCCTCTTATCCATAGCCTCGGATCTGGTTACTCGGGAAACTGAAATCATTACTCGATCCAAAACTTTGCTGGGGTAGCCTCTCTTAACAAACGAATGATATCATACTGCTACATTGAGTCCTGAAGTCCTGCTCGTCACTACTCACTACAGATACGACGAAGTCGACAGAATTGTGACTTTGGAATGACATCTTTGCATGACTTTGGGTGACAGGACCCATAATTTAAATAACAGTGGGCGTCTGTCGGTTTATAAAACACTGAGGTGGAAATTTGCCCATCCTTTATGGTACAATTAATGTCGAGGAAAGAGAGACTATCTTTGGTGATATTAAAAGTGTATTTGATAGCCGGATGGTACGAGGAAATATATTCAATGAAAGACTTAAGTTCATTTTCACTGCCAGAGGACACCCAAAGATCCGAGGCTATTGAGAAGAGTGTGAGAAATACCGACGACCGGGTTCCGTTGGTCCTGACATACCACACTTACAAAGAGCTATCAAAAACATGTTGATACGCAATTTCAAATCTATAGTTTTCGAGGACGAACATATGTCTGCAGTTTTCAGGATTCGCCTCCTATTGCAGCCTTTAGAAAAGGGAAGAGGCTAAAACAGCACCTTGTAACTAGTTCTTTCAAGAGTGCTTCTCCTAAAACTCCCTGTAAATATAAGGGCACTAGACAATGTAAGCGATCTCGCTGTTTCACTTGTCCTTTTACTTTGGGAACTGATGAAGTAGTAGTGCCGGCTAACGTTTTAAAACTAAAAAATGGTTTCATGTGTACTACCGAAAATGTAGTGTATGCTGTGGGATGTAAACGCTGTAGGATGATCTTTGTGGGTAACACTTACCGCAGATTGGGTGGTCGCTTTGTCGGTCGTAAACAGAGCGTCACCAACGGGAAGGATTGCCCAGTAGGTGAACATTTTCGGCGAGCTAACCACAGCATACTGGACATGCATGTAACTGTCCTTATACAAACTAGTGCAGATGAGAAACAACCACAGTTACTTGAACAAAAAATCGCCCATTTTCTTGGAACTGCTCGACCTTTTGGCGTTAAGAAGCAGTCTATTTATAATGTTATTTTTGTATTGTGTGGCGATCGTATTTTAGTATAAAGTTGATAATAGCTAGAACCCGGAGTTAGAATGATAGATGTAATGTTTAGATATGTTAGATGTTATGATAAGACATTAAAAGCTTGAAATGTGTACCGTGGGAATTAGAGAAAGAGAGAGAGATCGCAGACCACGTGTAACAGTTCATGTAGAAGTCAACCATGTGCTTATATATCGTCAGTTCTGTATTATTCTGTCAAGTTGTAACATCTATGAAATAACACAAATTGAAAGTGGAACTTTAATGCATTATATTTATCTGCAAATAATATATACTGGATTAATAAGATTATAACCGAAATGTGACCATAAGTGACAGATCCCGGAACAATGCATCTGCATTGCATATTGCGGTCTGGACCTGGTAGTTCCCCGTCTTTAATATTTATTGTAAATATAGATGAGACAAAACCCAGAACGCAATATCTGGTGGAGAAATCTGGAATTCATTTGTAATGACGTTTTTTGCTAATGCCTTTACAATTGAGGAACAGGACTATTACTAAAGCAAACGAGATGTCAAAAGACGAAGAAAAAGCTAACGAGTTTCCAATAGACTTTGTTGTTGACATTAAACCGTATGACAGATGTATTGGATTCCAATAACAAAAAAGGAAATGGACATACTAACATTCACATTGAAAATTTTGGTGGATTACCTCACGAAGATCCGAGACAGTGGCTCGAAAAGTTTGAAGCATGGGTAGGATTTAATGGTTGGACAAAGAATCCCGAGAAGATTGCTAGTGCGTTGAAATTGAAACTAGAGGGAAACGCGTTATCGTGGTTTCAATCAATTCCACAAATGAAGAAAACTGATTCAGGAGTACTTTTCAAAACTTTTTTGGAACATTTTACCACAGTTCACCCAACATGGATGTTAGAGCAGCAGTTGTATGATAGAGTTATGCAACCGGGTGAAGGACTTGAACTGTACATACTGGATATTCAGAAACGATGCCAACGTTTGCAAAAGAGTGCGCGAGAAACTGTGACTGCCTTTATACGAGGTTTGCCTGCTTCAATTCGTCTTTTTGTAATTCAGAAGAACCCTACAGACTTGCGGGAAGCAATTCAATCAGCAAGGCTAGCGCAGGAATCGCTTGCTGCCTTTCCGACATTTGACAGTGGGTCAACCGTGACCAAAGCGTTAGAAGAACAACAGAGAGCAATTACTGACTTAGCGAAATCCGTTGAAGCTATTAAAACCAACGTTCCAGTGAACAGAATTAGTGGACAAATTAA
>MJUU01032924.1:0-10615 GCA_002080025.1 Modiolus philippinarum | reverse complement strand
CGTTTGTATATTTCTTAGTGGTAGGGGTGGGATTGATATTAAAATCAGTTATTGTGAGACGGGAAAACAAAGACGTTCACTTGCAAATTCAACAACTACATTGTATACTCCCGGGGGAGGGGGTAACTTCCATTATTTTGGTATACGGGGATGTGCCAAAAATTTGGGTATAGTTTTTTAGCATGAAATATATAAATTTCGGTGTGTTTTTAAACCAACTGTATATAAGTTTCATTAAGAAAAAATAATTTATATAAATTTTGGTATCAAAAAACCAAAAAGGGCAATTATTATTTATGAGACAGCGGAATTATTTTCTTTAAATGTGCAATAACAAACGTACTTAATGCTTTGTATCTTTGATTTTTTTATGATTTTCATGTTAAAACAGTGGTATTTGATATATTCGGGTCCTAGATTTAGTGTTGTTATATAAATTTGGGGTATGTTCACGTACGGGAGTATATAAATTCGGGGGCATGTTTCGAGATCGATTTGGCATATCCCTACCAAAAATTATTCCAAGTACCACCCCCAGACTATACTAGTGCGACTACGGGAATGATACAAAATTGACACAAGCAGAGATAATTATAGGACTTGATCCCCGTTTTATAGAACATACCTTTCGACTGTCAGTAGATCCAGCCACCCCCCCCCTTAAAAATAATACTCTAATGGCCAACCACAAAACTCTTTAAACATTTTTTTTCGACCTAAAAATAACTGGTAAAATCCAAGATTTCCGCCACGATCCAACAAAGTTCAACAAACAAGCGCCTCATCCTCGTTGAAATCACCGAGTTAAATGAAACAAACTTGCCATAGTCCTTGGTGGTCTCTCCTAAAATAAATGGAATACCATCGGTCTATGTTGTATGTTGTAAAAAAATGTATAATTTTGATTCGGACTTTTTTTGTCACTTTTATTTATTAGTATTCTGGAGGAATATTTTAAGATATGAAAAAAATGCCTCTTCAATCTCTAGCGATTTATCACTTATGTCGTTTCGTACAAGACTATTTTAAAATATGAATACTTTGCCTATCTAACAGAGATTTGCTGGCCTATGTAACTGAGATTTGCTAGTTATGTCGGTTACTTCCCGTCAAGTTTCAAACACTCATGTACTTGCACAGAATACGCCAGAAAGCCATTACATTTATTGGAAAAATATTTTATCTTGATCGTAATGTAAGTCAAACCATTTAACATTTCCTAAGAATAAAACTTAATATAAAAATTTCGGTAATTTAAGATTCTACGAAAGAAATCACGTGCACGTTCTAATTATGGTTTCTCACTTCAGTGCAAGCCCCACCTAGTTGTTATCCACAAGCCAATGAAAGTAAACGTTACATTTTTGCTTACAAACAATTTGTGGAAACTTTCTCAAGAAACATTCCAACGCTAAGATTGTAGGTGGTCGGTTAATGATATTCTCATGTATTTCAAACGGTTAGACGAGCGAAGACTCACGTTACATATATTTGAGTCTATATTTGTTTAAATGGTAAAATAGTATTCATGTTGCTTTTTTTATTTTTTAGCAACACCCATCATTCCTATATCAGATGTCGATGGGAAATGCGCAACCCATGAAATCCAGCTGAGATGCAAACTTGCTGCATTATACAGAATCATTGAGCAAAACGGCTGGACTATGGGAATATATAATCATATTAGTGTAAGTAATGGCTACTTGAAGACGACAGGGTTATCATAGCTAATGACTGAACTATAAAAATACATAATCATAATATACTCAACAAAACAAGAAACGCACCACTAACACGTATTTCTATGTACTTTAAAATTCAACAGCAAATATCTCTTCAAATACTTGATGGGGAACAACTTGAAAGAAATTTTTACACATTGTTCCTCTGATCACAAAGTAAAAATTCTGAAAAAATGAAACTTTTTGGAATTCTTAATTTAATTGCCCCCCCCCAAAAAAAAACAAACAAACAAACAAATATCACCCAAAATGTGTAAAAAAGATAAATTTTGAACCTTTTGTGCTCCTACCTGTAAGATTTGGCAAAAAAAAAATACTGTTTTTTGTAACTTTTGACAATATAACTTCCTAACAAGCTCATTCTGAGGAAAGCAATTCTTTAACTTTTGTTTCCTCACACATTTAACAGAAACCGTTGCTGCTACTTGAAATGGCAGGGTATTTTACAAAATTTGACTTGCTTGTTCTTAACATTTGTACCCCGAGGGTCCCGGGATATAGAAATAGGACCCATTCCGTGGCTGTGCGGGATTAATAAATACACAACCAATCTTTCGGATGGGATGTAAACTCAGGCCCACGTGTTGGAAGAAATGCCACACTTCCTGCACGTTAAAGAACCCTTGTAGCAAGCTCTTTTTGGGGTGGTCCGTAGGTGATCGGCTAAAAGGCTAAATTCCCCGCCCCTGACGATTTCACCCTACTTTTCCAGTGGCAGTCAGAATTTCCCGTCCCATGGCCCTTTCCATACCCCAAAGTGATTATTTATTAACAAACTTGTTCTCGTCTTGATATAGCTGAAATATTGCTGAGTAGACGTTAAACCATATTCAATCAATCAACTTAACATTTGAAACTTTAAAAATACATTTAAAAGGTTGAAATGGCTAAAATATCTAGGGAACTAGATAATTTTTAAAAAGTGGTGCGTTTCTTGTGTTGCTCAATATATAGTATAAGTAAAGACTGGACAAAGGAAATATATAACCTATTTATGATAACTACTAGACCGTTGGAATATATAATCATAAGAAATAGTGTTCTATGGGAATATATATTCATTTTACGAAGTGATATGGAGTAAATGAACATGAGACCATAACATTATGTTAACTCCATGTTGTATTTAATTTTTGATGTGTTATATGTTAGTATATAATATATTTATATGTTATATTAGTGTAAGTAACGAATGGACCTTTGAAATATATAATCATATTCGTGTGAGTCACGGCATTGGAATCATGGCAGGTATATTGTTATTGGAAATTTAACCATGGGCTGGACCTTTTTATTCGAATTTAACCCAAAGCGTTAGCGAGGGGTTTAATTTACGAATATATAGGCCCAGCAACCCATGGTTAAATGACGATGGATTATTTCAATTCTAATATGACAGAAAAATGGAATTTTCCTTTCTGAGGCGACCTAAGAGAGGGATGATTTCCCGTTTCCATTGCTGTATGTGTGTATGGCGTCACAATATACAATCTGACGTTTTCAAACAGATCCTAGTTCAAATTCCGAATCGATAGCGAAACAATACACATTTATGAGTCTGAATGGCATGATTAAGTTAAAAAATGTTCTTAACATTTATTTCCTTCACAAACTAAGAAAAACAAAAGTAAAAACATTGTTGTTTTTCATCCCGTTTACGCATATTCCGATACCATTTGCGCATGTGCAAAATATATGGTTATCGAGTATTATACTGGTTGACGATTAACTAAACAGTAGTTCTTTAGTAGTGTTTAAGGCAATTATTGAATTTATCAATAAATGCCAAGATATATAACTTAACTATAAAAGTAACATGAGGAAACCCATCCTTTTCATTGACATTACAAATTGTTATTAATTACACATAAAAGTCACTGCCACCCCAGGTTTCTATAATTGTATATTCATACATTGTCATTTATTGAAACCATTCATGTCTTGGTATTTTTATGTTGTTGTTAATTGTGTTATAACCATTTATTGAAAATGTAATTGATACAAATAAAAATTTCGTATTTCGTATTAACAGGAGCCATGTTAGAATTAAGAAATAATTCATGGCAGGTATATGGTTATTGGAAATTTAACCATTGGCTGGGCATTTATATTCGAATTTAACCCAGAGCGTTAGCGAGGGGTTAAATTTACGAATATAAAGGCCCAGCCCATGGTTAAATGACAATAACCATATACCTGCCATGAATTATTTCGATTCTAATATAACAGAAAATAAAAACGACCTAAGAAAAGGCGGATTTCCCACTTCCATTTGCTGTCTGTGTCTATGATGTCACAATACACTATCTGACGTTTTCAAACAGATGCAAGTTCAAAATTCGAATCGAAAGCAAAACAATACACATTTACGTGTCTAAATGGCATGATTTGGTTAAACCTTGCTCTTAACCTTTATTTCCTTGATAAATTAAGACGAAAAAAATAATAACATTGTTGTTTTTCATTCCCTTTACTCATATTCCAACATCATTTGCGCATGTGCGAAATATATGGTTATCGAGTATTATACTGGTTGACGATTAACAGGAGCCAAGTTAGAATGAATATATAATTACATAAGTTTAAGTAACAGCTGAGCTATGTGTATATATAATCCAATTAGTGTAAATAATAACAAAATACCGAAGTTGCTGTGAATTTTATTTCTGCATATGCGCATTTCGACAACTTATGTCTCTTCAGTGCAGATAAAATCAAAACATTTGGTAGTCCATAAACCCAAATAAATGTAAAACTGATAGAGAACAAATAACCAATAAAATCTAAATAGAAAAGCCAAAAATCAGCTAAGGACAGAACTATGCAAGAGGGAGATACTCCTTAGTTTAAAACAAAATTTGCTAAAATTTAGATACTGTATGTTTCCACATAAAATCGGTTTTCGGGCCAGCACCGCAGTACTGGCTACTGGGTTGGTGAATACCCTCGGGGACTAACAGTCCACCAGCAGTGGCATCGGCCCAGTGGTAATAAATAAGAAAATACCGAATTTGCTGTGAATTTTGTTTCTGCATATGCGCATTTCGACAACTTATGTCTCTTCAGTGCAGATAAGTCTTTTGTATTTTATAATCATATAAGTGTAAGTAATGGCGGACCACAGAAAAATTACATCAGTGATAATAACGAATGGACAATGAGTAAATACAGTCAGTATTAGCGGTAAAAATAAAATCATATTAGGGTAAGTAACGGTAAACTATGGACATGTATAATCCCACTAAAATATGAAGTATTTGATAAATATAATACTGAAGTACATTATCACATTTCTTTGTGGCGACCCCGGTCTTACCAATTACAGTATTGAGTAAGTAAGCATCACATTTCTTTATGGCGACCCCGGTCTCACCAATAACAGTAAGTAAGCATCACAATTTGCCATTTCACAGGCTCAGAATCTTTTATGGGTAGACGGTATTTTCTTTAAGTAACTTATTAGCTGGAAATAATATTACATCAACCAACATTATCCACAATTCTTTAAAGTTTTAAAACGAAGAATTACAAAATAATAAAGTGGTCATTGGACCTTGAAATTGAGACATTATTTTTGAAAATTTTACAGTGTCACCAATAAGACGTCATATAATTTCCTTTTAACACCACATTGATAAGAAAGGAAACGTCAAAACACTATCACAGAAACTGCTAAGTCAGGAATATGTTAAGACCTTTGTTTCTTTCGTCCCTCTACAAATTCTATGGCTGTCACCACCACATCGTGGACATGAAATACCGGTTTCAAAAATGAGAATAGACTAGATTCACGTCTACTCGTATTTGACATTACCCTATTTTGACTACCCTGGATTGACCAACTGGCAATGTTAAGGTTGTTGTATACAGAGCAGGACAGGCTTAAATCTCGCAGGACCTGTTACCACATTTTTAAAGTTCACACTTTTAGTGCTTTAGTTTTGATTGTTGCATTTGGAGTGTTCGTGTGTTTTGTGAGTGTGTAGTGTCGTCTGTCTTTTTTCCAAGTGTCTCTGGACTTTGATTTATTTCATCTTGTACATTGTTCCATTCGTTATTACACTGTCGTTGATAATATGCACAGATAAAGTTAACAGAAGAAAGCCGAACAATGTAGCCCACTTATAGTAAATTTATTTAACGATCTATCCTTGGTTACAAGACGTCACATGGTAACTCTGAATACACAGAGTCCCTTTACATTGCATGCTGTTAGTATAGAAACGTAGGTACGTTTAATGCGATTTTTACTAGTTTTCCTTTGTTTAATGGACGAAATTTCACGTGTAGTTGAATACCAATTTCTTATAGAAAAATATTTCTAACATATAGACGATCACAAATAAAATATCGGGACACCAGCCACTTTAATTAAGTAACCATTTACAAACCCTACTAGGACACTAACAGACTGTGTAACATATTATATTGGTTTAACCAGGTCACTAACAGACTGCATAACATATATATGGGGCCATAAAATAGTGTTTTGTTTGAGCTAGTATGCATCAGAATACTATGATTACAGGCCAGAATTAATGAAACAGATGGACATTTTTTACTTAATCCCTTCGGGTTGCTGTATTCAGAGGTGACAGCGTCATCACTGGTAAAAGTAGACATAGATGGACAAATTATAGAACAAGGGTCGACAACTCGTGATATAAATAAAGCTGGTTTTGTGTTACATTCAGCTATACATCAGGCCAGACATGATTTGATGTGTGTTATCCACGTACATACTGGTGACGCTGTTGCTGTAAGTAAATTTTATGCTCTATTATGCGATGTTTCAGTTTTAGAATGTCCGATTTCGTTTGTTATGCGAGAGTATTTCATATTATATGTAAAAGAAAATTTGATGGTGAATGAAAGGATATGGAGTAAATGCACACAAAGTCTCTACAAAGACATGGTAAAAATAAGCAAAGGAACATCGCTTTAATTGTTGTTCTTCATCTTGAAGTCATCTAGAGGCCTTCAAAATGTGCTTAGCTCATACCTCATAGAAGGTTCAAGACGGCCTCTAGCAACGGTTTGAACGGAATTCTTTGCTAATTCTTTGAAACAATGAATAGGAATATCAATAAAGAATCAGGAGACCTAAGATAACTCTCCTGAAAACAATTTAGTACTTTTTTGTCTTTAATTAATGTTTTATTGTGGAAAAACTTAGTTTAAGGATAAAACTAACCATTGAGAAAATGCACATGAGACAAAGTCTCTACAAATACATGGTAGAACCAAGCAATGAAACAACACTTTTATTGCTGTTTTTCGTCTTAAATCTACAACGAGGCCTTCCCCAAAATAAGTTCAAGGCGGCCTTAACACTGCTTTGAGCGGAATTCATTCTTAGGTGTCGAACAACGCTACATCCATGTCTTTTGTCTTGTTTGTCGTCATGGATACGGAATCGTCATCAAACATAAATTAAAGACATATCCTACTATTCAAACTTCCTTGATATTCCTTTTGATGAAAGCTTTAAATTATTTTAGAGCTATGACGTCATCTTTATTTAAATGTTTTGAAGGTATTGATAAGATGCTATATTGCCTATATTTTTACTATATTGTAGATTTCGATTGAACTAAAATTATTTTAATGCTTCATGGTGTGTAGAAAAACAAAAAACAAAATAATAAATATGCCAGTTTTGGTATAAACGGCACAATTTTTAAGTTCTCGCCATTTTTGTCAGGTACGTACTCACAATATGACAAATTTAATCGCTGATTGCAAAGAATTGAAATATGATAATTTGATAATATTTTCACAGAAGATAGGGTATAACCTCCCCAACGGATTAAGCAAGTAAAATAATAGGGTCACCGAATCGGGGAAAAAGATATTTGTAAAAAACATGTAAAGACCGAAAATGGCGGGAATACAATGGCGAGTTTTTCGTCATACCGATAGCAATTTTTCTTATTTGAAACGCAGTATATATTCACAATTTACATTATATTTTTGTGCGAATATGTAATAAAATGTAAGTAGTGAATCGGAATACCCTAGAACACCTGTCCTCCAATAGAGCTAATGTTAAAATCCCTAAATTTCCCTCGATTATGCAAATGAGCTAATTAACCACGCCCAATTTTTCTTATATGATCATCCATTATCCCTACTTCCAAGCGTCAAGAACGTAGAGCACCGTGAGCGTAGCGAAATGGTGTGAGAGTGGTGTGACGATTGGGGTGGGGCAACCGGGTTCAGTATTCTAACCCTAACCTCTTTCTATTGTTTTAATCTATTTTGATGCCTTCGCTCGTGTTGCTTGAATAACCATTGCGAATAAAAGTTTAATTCAGTGTATATGTACTTTATCCCAACTTTATAACTTTGAAATTTTTTTTGTCCAATACTTCAATCTTTTCTATGTATTTTCCGTACTTGTGTTTAACATATAACCTTAACCCAACCGTTGCGTTGGTATCGATTTATTTTTTTGATATACTCTTTTACCCTTTTGTTTCCTACCCCGATCATGGTTATTTCCCTTTGTTTTGTGTAATCTGGAGTTCATGTTTTATCTTGTTATAGAAGGATTTACAAAAATGCTGAAAAATTTTCAATCCGACGATCACTGAGAACTAATCAACAGTTCGATGAATAACACACGTACTTCACTGGCCTTGTTAAGCTGATGGGCGGTGATTAATGTTGACGATGCGTGAAACCACGGCCCTTGATTGGTGGATTTACTATGAATGAAGCACGTGAGATAGTACTCACTTTTTACTACAAATATCGATTAAAATAGTAAACTGCACTTTAAGTTTTGTCTTCAGTTCCATTCTTATTTCAAAGGTTAAAATTTCTATATTTCAAATTATTATGATTGTCTGGATAGAACTGAAATCAATCTAAGTCTTTATGTTATTTCTGAAATTTTCAAAAGTACATTTTTAAAATTATAATTTTATTAAAAGTTTAATAATTGATTATTAGATGGTTTCTAAAATGTATGGTTGTTAGTGAAAATTCCAACCAAAATCCGTCATAAGGTTACTTTATTTACTAATTCGTACCGCAGTTATTGGATAAAGATTTTCAAAATCATTTCTTAATATTGTAAAAGATTGAAAAAAATAAGTACATAATTGAAATCAAAATTTTTTACAAGTGTTGGTTTCTGACACTTTCGGGGAATTTACCAAAAATGGACTTTCAGCTTCAGTCAAAATGGATACTGAAGATCGAATGCAACTGATTTACATTGATTTGAAGTAGTCTTTATTGTTAAAAAATAACATATATATTACGATTTCAAGTCAAAACGTACAAAAATCCTTATTTTCACCTGGAACAATTTCAAAATTCCGAAACCTTCATGCAAAACTAAGCACTATGTGCATGCATTCTTAGATACAAGGATTCCTAGCTCTCAGGAGTCAGTAGTCGCTCAATTGGCAAAGGTATTGTTGACAAAAGAATACATATTGGCTGATGAAATACATAATAGTATATCGTCAACTTATTCTAAATAAGGTAGTTTGGTGAAAAATAAATCCGAAATTAAATCAAATTCAGCCGCAGTTACAAACTTCATCGGACTTTTTTTAGAGATCCATCGAGTCAGTGTCATGCAAAAATTCATTTCGATTTGTCTAATAGTTTCTCACAAAAACCGTGTATAATTTTCTATATACTCTGATCTTTAGCTATATACCGCAGTGGTGGCATCCAGTGATCACTCATAAAACCAGAGGCTCCACGGAGCCTGTAATCGCGCATCTTGCAGGCTTGGAAATAAACTGTGTTTAAGAGTGACGTTCATTTATCTACAATTTAGTACATGACTGTAAAGGGCTATTTCATCATAACACAACATTGACCCTGATGGCCATGTTTAATTTTCCATTAGGACCAATTTCACAAATCTGGTAATGGACCACCTGCCTCAGATTTCTGCCAANTTTTGTTGAAATCTATTAAGTGGTTTAAAAAAAAAGATGAAAATTTAAAATTTCCTTAGGGTCCAATGTTAAACTAATTTTCATCATGGTGGCCATTTTGAATTTCCGATCGTCAAATGGTTAAAAAAATGAAGTACAGGACTAACTAACAATTATTTATGCAAAGTAACAATTCAATCCACTTTGAAGTTTCTGACAAGAAAATTTTTGAAATTTGGACCAATCACAACACATAATTGGCCCAGGCAGCCATGTTGAATTTTCGATTGGCACCAATTTCACAATCTGGTAAAGGACCACTTGCCTACCTTTTCTGCCAAGTTTGGTTGAAATCTGTTCAGTAATTTTAGAAAATAACATGAAAATATAAAATTCTCATAGGGTGCAATGTTAAACTAACTCAGGTTTTGTCATGGCGGCCATTTTGAATTTCCGATCCGCGCTAATTTCACAAATTAAGTACAGGACTTATTAACAATCATTTCTACAAGGTAACAATTCAATCCATCTCGCAGTTTCTGACAAGAAGATATTTGAAATTTGCACCAATCAGAACACATTATTGGCCCAGGCGGCCATGTTGAATTTTTTATCGGTACCAATTTCACAAATCTGATAATGGACTTTCTGCTTAACATTTCTGTCAAGTTTCTTTGAGATCTGTTCAGTGGTTTCAGAGAAAATCAAAATGTAAAGAGTTAACGGACGCCAACGGCGACGGACGCAAAGTGAGGACAAAAACTCACACGGCCTTTTAGGCCAGGTGAGCTAAAAACTAATTTCAATTGGTCTAGAAGTCTCTGATGGAAACTGTGTAAGATTTTCCCATAGGATCCCGTGGAAAACTGTGACTGGCTGTAGCGGAAATTGTATTTTTCCAAACGACTAAAAAACCCTTATTTTTGTAGAGGTTCATACAATGATCATTCATGCAAAAATTCAATTCAA